>JAFBJQ010000654.1:95295-225295 GCA_016785345.1 Trinectes maculatus
AGGCAAACGTGACCTTTAGCAGCGTCCCACCTTCCCGCCTGCTCTGGATGCCTCTGTGCAGGCTGCTCGTCGGGGGGTTTGGGCTCCACAGGTTGGGGGGTTGAAGATGTGGGTGTGGAGAGATGCCGGGAGACGGCGCACAAAAGGTCATGGACACCTCCACAGCCACGCGCACGGAGCGGGGACTTACATAACCAGGTGCGTTAAGTGAATATTACTCAGCTGGAGGAGGAAGCCGAGAGAGAGTTGTCAACGCGTGGAGGAAGTGGTGCTAAGATTGCACCTATGGTCACACAACCACAAAAACACCAGCGGCTGCAATTCCCCACATTTTTTTTTCTTTTCAGCCTCGTTTCCATTACAGACTTAAGAAGAATGCAGTGGAAATCACTGAGGTCCAACTTTTGCCACAGAGCCACAGAGCGGTGTATGATAAAGGCAACACACTCTGCAGATACAGAGACACATTAAAACCACGTCGAACCAACAATACTTCCTTTTTTTTCTTGTCAGCGAGGACGTGATTGATCAAAATGCAAAGAGAAAGACATCTGGACCTTTTAACTTTTACAGATGTTGTGTGCTATTCAATTCAGTCAGGTTCATCGAACGTGTGATTTGATGATAAAGCTAATGGTGCCAGGTGTTGATAGATAATGAGGATTTCAATTATTATCATTCCAGATAAGCAGTGTGTGGGAAAAGGAGCGGAGCGACAAAGGGAAGGAAGGAAGAACGAATCGGCTCCGCGTGACTTTTGTTTACGCTCAGATGGTTTAATCACCACTACTCTGCTTCCTCATCCAGGATTCCACCTGAGCACTGAAGAGAGACCAGAAACTCTCTCTCTCTCTCTCTCTCTCTCTCTCTCTCTCTCCGTCTTGACCATTTATGACCAACTTTTGACCGATGACACAACACAAACTTGGAATGATGCGCAGATGTTTCCTCCACGTCCTCTTTTTGTGATGTGGCCATCATGCCACTCCGCTTGCATCTAAACAGAGAGAAGTCTCGACTTCACCACTCACCCACTGCTGACTCGGCATGGCCACGGACGTCAGCACATCAGCCATGGCTCCCAGCATCTGGTCAGTGCGTCCCTGGTTCTTCTGCAGAGCCTTCATTCTCAGTCGACCTCAAATTATCCCTCTCTGCCGCTCAGTCTTCTTCCTGGTCCCCACGTGTTTGGCTCCTTCAGCTCACAGCGAAACTTGGCCACAGACGCGGTTGGGTCTCCAGCCCCCCACCACCACCACCCCCACCCCCGCCGCTTCCTGTTTTTCCGTCCTTCATCTCCCAGCAGGAGATTCCTATCTGCTTCATTTTGTTTTTTTGTTTGTTTGTTTTTTCTTTCAACGCGGAGAAACCAAAATAAAAAGAGGACGACCAAGCGTCGTTTCTTCTCCTCGGACCCATTCGATCTGTGTCAGTGTTGTATCTGATATGTCCTTTACAGAGGGAGCAAATCCCAGCCATCTTTCTGGAAGGTCACTTTTTTTTTCACCTCACAAAATTTAATTGAATCAAATATTCTCTCTGAGGGGAAGCAGTAAGAGCTTTTGAAAAGAACGTTTTGTTGCCTAGTCCTGCAACATACATGATGTTTCTCTCTTAGGTCAGATTGCTTTGTCTTTTGTATTTGTTTTTAATATGTTGTGTTTCTATATGATGTGTTGTTCCGTGGTGGCGTCAGAGACAGTTGGTCAGTATGTTTACCTTGGCTCTCAGAGGCAGTTACACAAAAGTGCATACTCATGGGTTTATTATCCTGTTGACACTGACAAGGGGATTATATAAAGACAGAAAAAGACAAAGTCTGTCAACACACTTACTGACACACAAGCAGACACACACACACACACACACACATTCAGAGAGCGAGAAACTAAAACCCTTCCAAAGAAGATGGACACTGAGCACCCAGGAGTTAAGCACCTGGAGCATCTCGCCTTTGTTTTGCTTTTATTCATCACACTTACTCTGTATGTATATATGTGGGAATTCACTTCCTGCGTCTTGTCTGTCAGGCTTTGTAAGGTAACACAACAATGCTTTTTCACTTCAAAGACAAAAGTTTTGCAGTTTCTTCACTGCTAATCATGCTCTTGATATCGAGGTTCTGCAGGCTGGGGTTTGTTCCTATGACAACTGCGCTGCATTCATCCTCTCATGGCTCTCACTCGATTTCTATATTGCACAGAGAGCCCGTCGGTCTATTTTAGGAGAGGCCCCAGTGAGTTGTTTCATAATTATGGTAGAAAATTATTAAAGCTCCACACGTGTGCACACGTTCATTTGTAATATGCTTTTCAGGACTCGCACTGAAACCACTGTCTCTGTTGCACCTCTCACCTTGACCCTCACCAAACAGAAATACCTAGATGAATCCCTGAACCTAAATTCTAAGGCTAAGAAAAATCCAAACTTCCTCACAGTGAAGGATTTGTTTAACATTGCTGTGCCTGTGAGGAGATTTTGTCTTTAACAGCAGTCGTGCAGAACACACACACACACACACACACACACACACACACACAGGCACACAGAGCCGGTCGCCCTCTTTTGTGATAACTCCTACAAAACGCCTGTCATCCTGACTCCGTCGTACACAAGCAGGGAGTCGGTGCAAGCTGATGGATCAATTTAGTACGGAAAAGCTGTGGCATTCTTCAAATGTAATGGGCTTTGATGTAGACGCTGAGCTGCATTACAGAGCCCAGCTGAAGCCAGTGACACCTCTTTTCATCCGCCTGCTTCCTATGCAGAGGACGACGGCATGAAACCTCTCTCTCTCTCACTCTCTGCTACACTGATTTTTTTTTTTTTTTTTGCCTCTTGATCATGAAGGAGTGCAGCTCATGCACGCCAACACATCCCTTTTTCACCAACGCTCATTTCTGTTTGCTTTCAGCCACATGGGAAGGAGCCACTTCCTCCGCTCAGCTTGTTCTGTATCATGTGATTGGAGCTTGCAGGCACAATCTCCCTTTTGACACTGAATTGGTCAGAGTGCATAAAAAGGGTCATAGTCTTTCTCTTATGATGCATATTCATGTGCGATTTCATCTTCTTTGTAATGTGTGATTCCATTTGTGTCACACTTGTACCATCTTTCCACAGCTGCAGGGCGCCCCCTGGTGGACACTTTGTTTGTAGCATATGTGTGTTGACTTGTTTGGATTCCTATGAGTATCACAGTTTCCTCTCAGATTATAGATTGGACAGGTTGGATGAGGTTGGATGAAATGTGGTGTCTGTTCGTCGTCTTAAATGTGATAACTTTGCAACATAAACCCCTGGCGTTTGTTGATGAACTGCCAACCTGCGATCTGGCAGTAGCTCTAAAAATATTCTCCAATTATAAATTCACTGGGAGCAACCGTTCTATCCATTCTAATTTTAATTTCTTACCAGTGAGAGCAAACCCAAGGCCTCTTTCACTCCCCTGCAGCTGCAGCACTTCACAGTTCTCTCAGTAATTATAACTATTTCCGTGCCAAAGTGTCGATCCATCAGCATGTGAGGCCTGTTTCACTCCCATCACCCCTCCTCTGCTCCAGTTTCTGTCACGCTGTGAATTGCAATAGATCCCGGCACTTCCATTTGGCTCGTAATGTCCCCGCAATGACCAGAAACTGGTCATCGCACAACATCCAAAACACTCAGACCAAAAAAAAAGTGAAGATAAGATAGGAAATGCTTTTAAAGTTGTTATATTTATATTAGGAGGGGAAGCAAATTAACAATAATCAAATCAAGATCATGTGACAGACAGAAACTGCTTGAATTTCAGTTGTTTTAACCTTTAGATGCATAACCGGCTCAAAAATGACCCAACTTTTTGACCCAGTTGTGGAAGAGTGTAGGGTCCAGTCACTCATGCAGCTAAGGGTTAAACATACAAACATTTGGGTGAGGTGTTTGTGCAGAGAATAACAGACGTGTCTGTGGTTTAGACACAACCCACAACCCATTTCCTGCAGAGCTGCAGCACATAGCAGGAACACGTCAACGATGGTGCTTTTCACAGCCTCTCTGATGAATACGTTCTCACAGGGAATCACTGCCAGGTCACTTATTACTATTCCTCTTCTCTGTTAGAGACAATGTGGATCCGGTGCAAAATGTTTTGACTGTGTGAGAGGACATTTTCTGGTGGCTAATTATGCAGCAACTGTGGCTAATGGACCCCTGCCAGGGTGTAAAAGCCTGGGCTCTAAATGATGCAAAGGATCACGACTGCACTGCATTAGCAACACCAAAGATGAAACTATTTAGAGATTACTGACTAATTCAAAACGAGGTTTCATCACAATCTGAGGTACTTTATTAATAACCAGAGGAAAATTCAAATTAATCAAATATAGGGTAGTGAAAGAATTGATCTGCCTTGTGTACAAAATTTTTAGTGAATCACTGTTAGAATATAAGCTGCGATATATATGTGTGTGTGTGTGTGTGTAGTACATTGACATTTTATTCAAAAAAGGTGGTCTTCAAGTAATAAAGTAATAAAAATAAAACACAGATATATGCATGACTTGAAAAAAAACAAAAATACAATGTGCCAATGCATCTTGTAGCCACTTCATTAACCAGAGACGAAAAAAAGCTTATGAGGCAGGCCATTCAAAAATGACATTTGGATTTCAGTCCCTTTTTGTAATCTGAAGAAGCTTTGATCGGGTCTGGTAGCAGGGAACTGACCACAATGGTATGAGCCATTTCTCTGTGAAAAGCAGCAGCTTGGAAAAAATGTTGTGGTAACTGGCACATGTTAGTCACTGACCTTATTCCTAAATGGCTACAAACACTTTACACTCAAGTTAGATGTTAGTTCCCAGGTTATTCAGGTAAACAGTGCTGCTCCTGTATGCTTCAGCCCATCTGTATGTCCTTCAGTGGGACACTTTATATTTTAACAAGTGCCATGATTAACTATTTTATTCTAAGCTACATAATATCATCATAAACTGTCCTGTAAGACTCAGTGCGTTTGATGAACTAATTCTGATTCCAGCTTTGTTTATTATGTTGGCCAGCTGAGCTAACTTACACAGTCTCAGTCATTCTCCCTCGGGGACATGCATCTGGACAGCTGTGGACACAACAGATATGTAGACATGTTCTTATTTGTATTATTCTAATTATTATTGTTGTTGTTGTTGTTGTTGTTATTGTCATTATTATTGTTATTATTGTTGTTGATATTTTTCATTCTTCACTTGCAGGAGTGCATGAACACTTCATGTCATGTTATGGCCACGTGAACACAGTAAACTAGGGGATTAAGCTGGTGTCCGCGCAGAACTTCGCTTTCACCACATGATGGCGACATTTATGCTCCTAGTGGCAGGTATGCAGCGAGCATAACAATTGCTTTCAGATACATTATACAGGAATACCCATGGCACATTTATCAAAATAAAAAAATGCATTCACTCTTACTCATTTAAACCAGTCAAACTTATAATTGTAGGAAAATTAACATCACGTAACATTACACCTTTAATATTCTAAGGAATGCAACACTATATCCATAAAAAATAAAAATAAAAACAATGCACATGCTGTGAAGAAACTCTAAGACTTGTAGGTCTGTGTGGTTGACCCAGGCACTCAGAGGCTGGTGATATAGGGGCCAAACACACACACACAGAGGATGGGGCCAGAGGCAGCTGTGATAGCAGAGGCACCAGAGGGTGACTCGGACGGCAGGCCAATTATTTTACATCTGTCACCACACATGAGATGTTAAATGAAGTTTGTGAACATGACACTAGCTGTAATCAAAGCTGAAATAATAACATCATGTCTCATATGAGAACACGTACACACTTTGTTGCAT
This sequence comes from Trinectes maculatus, assembly GCA_016785345.1. Lineage (NCBI taxonomy): Eukaryota > Metazoa > Chordata > Actinopteri > Pleuronectiformes > Achiridae > Trinectes > Trinectes maculatus. The sequence goes on from JAFBJQ010000654.1 coordinate 101,147, forward strand.
CCACAACACTGACATGCACAATCACATGTTCTCCTCATATTTCGGTTGCTGCCATTAAGTAACACTATAAATTATTATTATTGCAATTTTTAATTTTTTTCATACAAAAAAGGAATATTTTGGGATGACTCAGTGGCAAAACAAAATTAGATCCAAATAAATCACCAGATTTAGTGGCACTTTCAAATAAAGTCACACAGGGGATCTAAAATGATTATCTGCAATGCATCATCTTTAATCCTCTGATGTGCATAGCGCTGAAAAATGCAAACTCCATTGTGCTATTAATGTGGCTTGTTCAATGCCAGGGTCTGAGCTGATTATGCCGTGCATGACAGTAAAATGTGCAGTACTGTGGTGGCTTGGGTGACACTATTGCGTGGCATTTATTTTGCAAAACTGGTGAAAAATAGTGACACCTAGTGTTGAGTTTAAGCAAGACTTTTTTTTTAAAGTTTGTCCACAAATGGTAATTTAGGTCGTTAGATGACCATAAATAAGATACATCTTTGGTCAACCCTGCTGTTTTGACTGGTACAACAAATACAGAGTTTATTCGGAAACCATTCTGAACTCTTCAATTTCCCAGGAAAGAAAACAGTGTAATAAAAAAACCTATGCAAAGTCAAATAGCAAAAATCCCACCCTGCACAGCTGCTCTGTTTTCAAAGAAAATCACCTCCTCACTGCTTTCGACAAAGCGATTTGGCCTCGAGGTGAAATTAAAAAACAGACCTTTAACAATTCAGAGACCCAAAAAAAAACAAGAGCGCATTAGCTGGTTTCAATCCATTTGTTTGTGTGTGCATTATATTTGACTCCCAGATAGCTGTGGCCGTAGTACCACTGCAACTTGGGATCTAACTTTGAGAGAAGTACTCAAGTACAAGGCGGAGGTGTCCCAGGCGGTCTTTGAGTGAGGTCAGGGACAGGACAGTGGTCTGATAGGCAGGGTCCAGCTGGAGGACAGACAGCAGCCACCAGCACCATGCTGGACCATTGGAAGAGGCCTGCAAGTCAGATAAAAAGAATGAAAACAGAAACAGAACATGCACTATCGTAGTACAAGTATCACAGACGCCCATTAACCTTTTTAGCAGAAATCACTTGACGTCACAGCCCTTTATCTCTCAGGCACGCTACTTTTTTTTTTTTTCAATTTTCAATCCATAAATTGGTTTGTTTTTTATCTCCCGTCGCTTCTGAATAGCTGTTGTTTTCCATTCATTTCACTGTGTGTCAAAGGTGATGTTAACAGGCACTGTGCTGTGATGGAGCTCTGAGTGCTGTGTGAGCAGAATAGGTTTGCACTAACAATGAAACACACATCCTCTCTGCTAAGAAGGATCAATCATAAAACACGTCTGAGGTCTCCACACGTTCATTTATACTAGCAGTTATACTACATGGAATGGACCAGTGGCTAAGTAAAGCTAAATGTAATGGCTCATTTAGCAGCCATAAGTATGAGAAATTAGATTCCATGGACATTAAAGGTTACGTTTATGTCGTGGTTACATCACGGCCCTAACCTGAATGTTGTCCTCCTTTTCTGGCAGGGTGCCATACTGTCTGTCGATCTGATCGCGGATGCGGCTGCCCAGGCGCTGGTACCAGTCCTGAGCCTGCTGGTACACACTGTCGTGGAGGTGCTGCAGAAGCTCCAACTCACCACCATCAACCTGGTAGAGAGGACACCAAAGCAGGAGAGAGGAGGAGAGGTCAGGCTGTTACAGTGTTTGCTGTGACATCCCTGTGTGTCTCCTCTAACACCGTCGGTATAGTTTGTGATTCCAAGGTGCTGACCTTGAGATCCTCCAGGTACTCTATATCAGCAGTGTGGTAGCCATCTCTCTGGCCTCTCTTTAGCACCCTGAATCTGCTGCCACCCACAGTGTCCACGTAGGACCGTCCGTCAGGCAGCACGTCGAGACTGTGGATCTCCAGAATGCAGCCATAGTCAGCAAACCTACAACATATAGCCACATATCCTACGTTTGTACAGGGTTTTTTAAGTTAATGCAATAAATGTAAAACAATAAACTAAATAAACCAAAAGATTTTTCATAATAATTAAGATTAATAATTAAGGTATTGTTGTGCACATTTGGTTTATTTTGAACATAGCTAGTTATTAACTTTAGAAAGAATCTTCAATTTAAACAGTGTGTGCGTGTGTGTGTGTGATATTGCGTAAGTGTATTAAATACCCTTTGCCGTGCTCATAGCTGCACATGCCAAATTTCTTTGTGCCAGTCTCCATGCAGCGACGCATCATCAGCCGATATCGAGGCTCAAAGATGTGCAGTGGGCAGGGAACTCCAGGGTAGGCCACCGTACAAACAAATATAGGGATGTCCTTATTAAGACTGCAAAGAGAGAGACGAGGGGAGGCGTCACCGTGTCGGTCTGGAAAGCTGCTATAATAAATCCTAAGTTTAGATTGTGTTATGTTCAACTAAGAGGTGCCTACTTGGAGAGTTCAGCCATCTCAGCATCATGGACCTGTTTCCTCTCGGCCAGCTGTGAGGGAAACAGGCAGGTCATGATGTCCTGAAGCACAACTGTGGGGTTGTACTTCCTGTTTTTTAAGAACTAGGACGACAAAACGAGAGATCAGGTGATTAGAGAATATACACATTCCTATAAAGGAAAACACAGCGTTTCAATGTTAAAACGTTGGTGTCATTTTGGTTTCGATAGATTTATTGACTGAGTGTTTGAACATGGAGATAAAGGGATACGAACAACTGGTGCAAGAACACTGGTGGAGCCAAATACCACTAGTTTTTCTTGTTCTATAACGCCATATCCATTTTGCTAGCTGATAAAATATTAATGAGAGATTAATAAATCAGCAAAAGCAGAAAATTATTTTTCCCACGGCTGTCACTGTTAAAAGACAGGAGTGAGTCACATGTCACTCTGACTGTGCCTGGTCTACATCTCTAAGTGTAAGTGTGGTGGCAGGAACACAACTTCCATAATGAATCAGCTGTTATGAGCAGGATCTTCAGCTGTGTGGTGGTGTCTGTCTCTGGTTACCTCCTGCAGCGGCTGTTTGCAGAGCGGACAGCGGAGGTTGTGGTCCAGACTCCTCTCGATGCAGTTTTTACAGAAGGTGTGACCACAGGGAGTTGTGACTGGCTCAAAAAACAACCTTTTGAGAGAAAGACACAAGCTCTGGGTCAATGGGCACAGCAGCGGGAGGCTGTTGGTGCTATTTGTAGATGTAAGCAGTGACTATTGGTGTGCAGTCTCTATTAGTGCTGGTCTGTGGCTCAGTCTGGGGTGTGGCTCTACAGCAGATGCATTGTTTATCTGGGCCCTGACCTGATGCAGAGCGGGCACTCAAAGTCTGACACAGTGAGAACATCCAGAGGTTTGACTCTGCGGTGACAACTTCCACCTGAAACAGAGAGGAAGATGGAAACCAGTCACTTTCAGGCTCACAGATGAGTTTGACTGCTGAGGAAGAAGCGGCAGCTGTTTGCCGGTTGTGTCAACATACGCCTGCCAGGTCCATCTTCTTTCCCCATCATCATCTCCTCGTCCTCCTCGGCCGCGGGGAGGAAGGAAACAGCTTGGCACAAGCTGAGGCAGCATTCTGTACCCGTGTCATGTTTTACCTTGGAGACCAAAACATGGATCAGTTTATAACTTAGAGTTAAATTTACACACCTGCAAAACAGAGCATTTACCGGACCAGCTTACCTGGTGTGCCTCTCTCTTCCCTTTAACCACTCCCTCGTCTCCCAGTGGATGTTTGAGGCCCTCAGGGTGCGTTGGTCCCTGTGATCCACTGAGGCTGGTGATGGGGCAGGGCTCTTTCAAGTATTCTGATACAACCTGCAGGATGCAGGGGACCTCCTCTGGCACTGCCACACCCTCTGCCTCCAGGATCTGCCATTCGAATCCATCCAACACAAATGATTCACAAATGATTCACATAGGGTTGTTAAGATAAATGTGCTGGTTTGAACCGGTTTGTTTGAAAAAGGTGATCAAATGTTTTTGTTTTTCAACTGGGAATTCATTAACGTTGATGCAAACATTAGATTATATAATTTCACATAAGAAAATAGGACAAATTCAGACGATAATAACCACCACCCACACATAATGCAAAACAAACTTGATTAGAACATTTCTCATATAAATGTATATTATACGGTCCTTATTAGCGACTAAATACACAATCCGATGAGTGGTGAGTGCTGTAAACCAACCTTTTTGATCTGGCTCTTTGCAGGAGTAAAATCAGCTTGAAGTCTCAGGCAGCGGTGGAACTGGATGAGGGCTTCTGTCTGCTGACCCACTTCCAGCAGCCCATTCCCTTTGCGAAAGAGACCCTGCACAGATGGAAAACATCACTGGCTGTAAAGGTGAACAACATGACCACAGCATCTCACTGCAGAGAACATAAAGGTGCTACAATACAACCTTACTGAAGAAGGACACAAGAATTACACTGCAGGGCGTTTTGTTACTTTTGCATTAATTGTCATCTGTATCATTTGTCTGTTTACATAGTGTGGGGTAACGTGAAAATTTTATGTTACACAACGCGTGTCTTGAAAAAAAAATAACGACAGCATTGGCAGTGAGCCCTGCACAGGCACAAAGGAATAAAATGACATGATGACATACATAAGTGGCAGTTTTGTAACTCTGCGAGTGACATAACATCAACTGAGAAAGATAAATCACTCTAAGTGGGTCATCACACCAAGTTTACATAAAACAAATATGTAAAGCTGTACCTTTTTTTTCTGAGGTTACATGGTACAAAAACATCTGACAAAGTGCGTAACTCAGCAGACCTACACACCTGTACAGCAGATTACAATACAATTAGAAAATGGAATTGCTTCCTCGAGCTTTAACACCTGCACTAACCAGTAAATTCAAAGTTTGCATTACCATCTGTCCAGTTTTGTAGAAAATATACATTTAAGACTTTGTTCTTTGACTTTGGCCAATACTGTCCAGTCTCTTACCTCAATCCAGTTGGGACGGAGGCAGCAGAGGTAGTCGAGGTCGATCAGAGCATCAGAGAATCGCATCAGGCCCCAGTTTGCTTCTGCTCTGTACACCTTCAAACTCTGATCATCTGGGACTAATGAGGTGAAACCAGAGGGGAGACCAAATTCTTGCAGCAGCTCTTGAAAGGTGAGGTCTTAATGCTAAGACTCTATTTATGCACATGTCTGCATACAAGCTAAATACAAGATCAATAATAATGTGGTTTAAAAGGGTGGATTGGGATAAAAAGTGTAAAACAATGTTATAAGCGGGAATCTGCCTAAAGGTCAAGCTGTTCCTCCAGTCGTCTTTATTAACTGTGTATAATGACTTTAATTAGAGACACACCCTCTGAGCTTGACTATGCCCACATTATGAAATCATAAAAGAAAAACAAGCAGGCTTAAACTTAAACCTCTGATGGCCAAGAAATCCCTACTCAGTGCTGCAGCTCATGAAGCAGCAGTGTTTAATGGGACCAGCACCAGCACTGGAACTGCTTTGGTGGAAAAGGGGTATGACAGAGCTGGTGGCCAAGATCCACTTTCCTGCAGCGGAATGAAGGATGTGGAAAATATCTCATTCCAAGGCTGTTCTGAGAAATCTAAAGCTGAGTCATGAAAAATTACACAACTGTTCCCTGACAGGTGTTTAGTTTCTGTGTATGGGCTTTGACGGAATGTACAGAAGGGCAGTTTAAAAAAAAAACAGGAAGTGTCTCCACCTCTGTCCGATGTCCTTGCCAGACAAAAACAGCCACTACAAAGGCTTACTACTGACTAAAAGAAAAAACAGACTGATGCAGATTAACGTATCTCAATCTGAAATGTTCCCCTGCAGTTTCCCATATCAGCAGCCCTGTAGGCATCTTTTCAGCCAGGCACTACCTCCCATCCCCTTTGTTTACATCGGCCTTTATTCAAGCAAAGCAGGTATTACTGTGTAAAAAGACAGATGGATGCTTCACATGATGAAGAGTTTGTCCAGACTTGTAGTTTGAGATGATCTGGACAGAAAGTGTCTACAAGTGCATCTGGATCAGTGTTGGTGAACCTGCTGAGTAACATCTGACTTATGGTGTGTGACAAAGTGCAGTGTGTGGAATTAGTGGGGAGATGTAGGTCAGCTCTCTTGACCCGGTGACCTCCTGTATATCTCTGCAGTACCTGAGTCCAGCCCCTCGTTGGCGATGCGTAGAGCCTCGGTGAACTCGCTGGCCTTGAGCTTCTCCTGTATCCGGCGCCTCGTCCTCGTCTCGTCGGGGCAGCACTTCTCCACGACGCCGATGAGCAGGACGTTGTTCTTGCTGCCTCGCATCTCTCGCGGCTTCAGTCGGACTTTGCACGCGGGGCACCGGGCGGGGAGGAACCCCCCCACGCACCTCCGGCAGAACGTGTGTCCGCAAGACACGGTCACCGGCTCGCACATCAGGAAGAGGCAGAGCGGACACTCCAGCAGATCCATGGCTGGACGCGTAATGTCACCAACAACAACAACAATAACAACAACAACAACAAGCCGAGTTTTCGTCTGAGCGATACAGACGGAGACTGTGCAGCGATAGTCACAGCAGCGCGCAGAGCTTTAAATAACAGAGCTCCAGTGAACGCGTCTCGTCTGGTACCACGTCTTGTTTAACCAACGGGGTGATACCCAGCCCGAGTTCGGCTCATATGAACTCACATACGCTCACCTCACAAATGTCCATTTCCGTTACAGCTGATATGATCCATTTTCAGCCCGAACTTAGTCTTTGGTCTTTTGGACGCATAACGTCTTCCCTTTCCGGACACGACAGAATTAAAGCGATCAGAAGTCTCATTTGACCCAGATTCGCTCCACCTAGTCCACAAACGCAACACGAACCACAGCACAATACGCGCACCTTAATGATTGTCCTTATAGCGGCCGGTGTCCGATATTAAACTCCAGCGGCGACATACGCACAGCGTCTAGGCAGGTTACTGTATAACACATTACATTACATAAATAAAGACCACGTGACGCAGCGACGCGCATTCCGATTGGATGAGAGGGTGGCTTTCCGCCCTGTTGTGAAACCAAAGGATGCCGAGTTTCATAACAGAAGACCTGCGGCAAATGTTCCTGACGTTTTGTTCGGTATAATTTATATCATGCATATGGTTCGATTTCCTTTTTATTGCGTTAATCATGGTGCGGCTGATGAGAGCAGGTCACAGCGTCGGGAATCCCAGCATGATAACAATAACACCAGTCAGGGGCCGAGATGGCAGGATGACGACTTAGACCCATTTACTGATATACTAGTTTTTTACATTTAAATGATATACCTAAAAAATAATCCGTGTGCAAATTTACGTGAAGCATGGAAAAAAGACGTTATAAGTTTTTAGTGGCGGTGTCTGTCTTCTGTCGTTGTAGGAATGGCAAGACAATGCAACAGAGCAGAACCGTGTTATAACAAACTGTTTGTAACCTACATTTGTTATACAAGTCAGTGCAAGTCAGAGACATCCTGACTCATGGAGTGTTAAACTAACACAGGCTCAACACAAAGCTTTGTTGTGCCTCTGGATTTCTCTCCATCATTTGTACAGAAATAAACTGCACTTAAATGAGCACCTTAAGTGGGAGGGGGGTCACTCTGCAACGAGACCAGACACTGAACTTTCCCTGACCACTCACCAAATTACACTGTTCAAGTCACAGTAAAAGGTCAATCGTGGACAGGAGCACATGGAATATGGAGCGAGTTTATGCAGTTCCCCAACAAAAGTCGAAAGATGTAAATTAATAGAGTAATGTGACTGTGGCAGCACTGCACCCCTACAGCAATTTGTGTTTTTAAAATTGGTTTTATTACAAAACGTTGCAAAATTGGCACTTCAAATGTTCTGTGTAATAGTTAGAGTCTCTGAATATCCTCACAGGAAGTAGTAATGATATATACATTGTCACGTGGAGAAAAACAAAAACACCAGTCCAGACAGGATCATAAGTCCAGTGGGACCACAACAAATATACTTACACCAAATAATACATGAAGTTTAGATGTACAAAACAGAAACAAGACTACAACATAAAAGTTAAGCTATTTCATCAATTATACTGCACATTGCAGCATCTTTGTCCCATATCTTGTCTTTCTTTGAAGCAGGGACAGTCTTGTCCTTTTGACCAGCTGCCATACAGCTGGCACCTGCTTCTTCCACATCCATAGGTTCACTTTTCAGCCTGGGGGCCTGGCCAGTTGAACAACCAATAACAACAGCAGATGAACTCCTTGTCGCATCTCCAGAGCCATCTGGACCCTCCATCTGTGGTAAGTCATCGGGTAGGGAGTTGAGGCATCCATGAATCATCTCCACCACCCTCTCCAGATGTTTCTGGAACCTCTCAGCTGTCTCTAACCTCTGTCTCTTCTGCACCTCCATCATCACCCTCAGTGTCTCTCGGGCTTGATGTGGCCTGTACTCATTTATCAAGTGGTGCATATGCACAAACAGGAGCTTTATGTCTTCCAGCTTCTCTTCACGCTTTATACTACCCGGGCTCTTGATGAGGATGTCCAGGAGGTCCAGGAAGTTCACCAAAATGGACATGTTGAGCTTCTTAAGCTCCCGTTTGTGGTCAAACTGCATTGGATGCAGCCTCTCAATGCCTTGGCTCTCCAGAGGCCGAATGATGAGGTCATCACACTGGAACTGGTTGCCAAACATCATGTAACTGTCCCTGATGGGTGGAGGTGGCTTGGGAGCCAGACCCTTGCGGATATTGTCATCTGTGTACTCTTTGATGTACTGCATAGGTGGAGGGGGCAGGGCACTAACCTGCTGTGGTTCACCCATGGTGTCGACCTGAAACAGAGACAAACGATGTTAATCAATCTGCTTCTCTTGCCTAAAAAGGCAAATCAATTCCACCTTACATATATGAGTAATAAACCAGTGTATGCAACAATTGTTAGTTTTAAAACACAAAATGATACGTTTGTGGCCTTTAAGTCTTTCACTTTAAAGCGGCAGGCCACTCATATCAAACTATTATGTCACATGTATTCCAAATGTTACATGAACGTAACTGTACACGTTTGGTGTAACACATGCATTTTTAGGTAAGGCAGTCGAAGCAACATTTGGCTACTTCATCATACAGTGTATTTATGCACAATGTTAGCCTGCTGATCCCCTGCCTGTGAAAGGTAACATATAAACCAAGCGGCGATTTATGTTCGCTACTCCCCGTTGATAGAAATGTGAGCATATATCGTCATTTGCTATCTACAACACATAATTAGCACAGAACATTCGTGTGAAGCCTTCAATCTACAACGACTACTATGACTGCCAAAGCAATGTGGCTGCTACTGGGCTAGCGCTACTGAGCTAACCTCGGCTAAGAAGTTAATTCGTTACACTTGAAACTAAGTTAACATAAAGCAAACTAACAGCGCATGCCAATGAAAACACGCAGTGGATATCTATACACACCTCTTTAACCCCTCGCCAGCTGGTGAAAGTAGATTTTAGTGCTGAAATTAAGGTATTAAATCGGACTAATAGCTCATAGCAGGCTCCTTAGCTCCTGATAATCTGACGTAAACTTCCGTTTCTGTCCTTATTCCATTGGCTAGGTTGTACATGTGACAAACAAACTAAACGCTGATTGGTCTAAATTTGGAAAGCGTTGATTCCATCCAGTATCTTTGTGGTCTATTAGTATTTCTTTCTTTCAAAACCTACACTTCATAGAATAATTCGTAACTTGGGTTTGAAAACCCTTCTATCCCCTCTAATTGAAAATTTAATTAGTTTACAGTAATATCCACATATTTTTCAGACGTGAAATTCATAATTTCATGGCACATAGGTGGAATAGCAGTTGTAGTAGTAGTAGCACTAACAGAAGTCGTTGTAGTTGTGGTACTAGTAACAGTTGCACTACAGTTTGGCAGGATATAACAAACATTTAAAAAGTTACCTGAGTTAACAGGGAGTAAAAGAAAAGAAGTAAACTCATGAAAAAATAATTGTAAAATTCAGGGACTAGCCTACTAACTTTTGTTCTTTTTCCTTTTTTCTTTATGTATTATGTTGGTTTCATAATACAGGCTTTTCTCCTTTTAACATACTTAACATAGTTCATGTACACTTTTGTTTTTATTTTGGATTAGTTTATATTTATCTAAGATTATGTTACTATTTAATACTACTATTATTACTATTTAACAAAATCAAATACCAAATTATAATTCATGATAACCTTTGCAATACAGAACAATTAAAATTGGGCAAATTTAGAATATTTTTAATAACACTAATAGACCTGTTTGTTTCTGAGATAGTCAACACAAGCCAGATAAGATTTCAGTCTCATCGGCAGCTTTAGTTTCCACTTTGTAACAATGAATTGAGAATGAATTGGAGCCTATTTGTTGGAAAAACTGTTCAAAACATCCTCCTCCCACGGGACACACTGCATGCTTACTTATTGCGACACCATCAGTGAAAGTACATCGGTGTACTGCAAACATATCTATGTGGGCATGGTTTTGTGTTGTGTGTGTGTGTGTGTGTGGTGCATTTTCTGCCGTAAGGATGTGGTTTACTGAGTGCAACAACACGATGCCGGAAGCACCACAGCTTCTCTCACATCAAGCAATCCACTTTTGTTCCCTCACTGCAACATACTCTGTCCCCCCTAACAACCTTCAGTGTGTCTCGTTGTCTTGTTCCTATCTGCTACCATGTTCCCCAGGGTGATTCTGAAGGCAACAATGATCAAAAAATCTCAGCAAAAGAAACGAACATCACCTAGTAACTACAAGGAGAGATTTTTTGTATTGGATACACAAGACCTGAAGTACTCAGAACGCCGTCCAGGGGTACGTATACACATATTCAATTGATGTACATGTGAATCAAGATGCATGTTTTGGGGAATCAGCCTTGTTGGATTTAAGTGTACACTAACTCATCTGCACATTTTGTAGAGGAAAGATAAAGTCAATGTCCTGTTGTTGTTTCAGAAAAAGCCCATGATGAAAGGTTGTGTCGAGCTTTCCAGAATTAGGTGTGTGGAGATCGTGTGTACTGATGTCCCCATACCATGCAGCTATAAGTACCCTTTTCAGGTGAGGTTCACAACTGCTCATGAGTCTGCATTTCAAAATGTTCACTGATTAAATACTGTGCTTCATGCAGAAAACATTAAGTATGATTTAAAAAAAATGTCATAACATAAAAACTAAATTTGCATTTATAAAAACACAAATGCCTCCACAGGTTTTTCACGACAACCACTACCTCTACATTTTCGCCCCAGACAACGACTGTCGTCAGCGATGGGTCAGGGCTCTCAAAGAAGGTGAGAATTTATATGTAGTTCAGTTCACTGCAAATAAATAACAGTCACCCACTAAGTTTATGTGATGCAGATTCAAACTGTGCCTGTTCTTTTGTCTAATGTAGAGACAAAGTATAATGATTTGGTTTCTAAATACCACCCAAACTTCTGGATGGATGGAAAATGGAGATGCTGCCACCAAACAGATAAACTGGCAACAGGCTGCCTGGTATATAATTCAGAGGGCTATGGTTTGTATTATTTCTTCACTTCTTGTTTCACACATACTTTGTATCCAAATCAAATCCATATTTATGTGTTTGATATAGTATAACATTCTCATCCAAATGTATATTAATGACTTGCTATGTTTTTGTTCCCAGTAAATTGTTCTTGATCTAAATTTATTTGTATTACTCCACTCAAGTAAATCCTTAGGTGGTACACAAACATTCCTCAGTGGCATTTTTCCGATTTTCTCCACAGCTTCGAAAAAGCCACTGCCTCAGCTCCCAGATCCAGAGGTAGCGCTTTCTAAATCACATTTATTAAATGACATGTGCTTTATCTGAAATGTCATTGATGTGGAAGTTGAAACTGTTCACTACGGGGGTAGACAGTATAACTGTTTGATAGTTATTCTGTGGATTTTGAAATGTATTTATTACTTTATAAGTGTTTATTGGTGGATTGATCATATAGGATGATATCGAAGCCTCCTCTACTGTTTAAATGATGCTTGTAAACATAATATTCCTACTGTTTACTGTAATATAAGCCAAGTATCGTTGTGATTTCAGTTCTTTTTCTTTGTGGCGTTTATCTCATGCCTGTATGTGCCGTCTGAAAATGTAAAGTAGAAAAGAATTTGCTCTGCTTATTTCCAGCAACAAAAAGTGTTGTTGTTTTTTTTTTTTTTATCAGCGATGCAGATTAGTTGATCCTTCCATCTTAATAATAATATCTAAATCCTGTTTTCTTTTTGATCTGGGGTAGATGGAACTGCATGATTCAGGGCAGAGGACAGTCATTGCTCTGCAAGACTACACACCGCAGGGAGATCAAGACTTGCCCATTTGGAAAGATGAGGAGTATGTCCTGGTTAACAGCTCCCACCCTGACTGGTGGGTCATACAGGACAAGGAGGGGTAAGGGACATAGAAAATGTGATCCGCTCTTTTTTCTTCCTTATTGCAAAATATGGCAATAGTTTCTTTTCAAACAAGCATTAATGCACTTTTTTTTCGCACCGCTCATTAGAAACTCTGGCTTTGTGCCCAGTACTTCCATCGCAAAAAAAAATGGAAACAGCTTTGAGAGATTTGAGTGAGTTTTATTGAATTACTGTTCCCTTCATTACGAGTTGTAATCACACGGATACTTTCATATCCATTCCATCCTCCTATAGCATTACTTTAATTGTGTTTATTTGTCGCTCCACAGATGGTACAACAAAAACATAACCCGAGGGGAGGCAGAGAATTTGTTAATGAAAGAGGTAAAAACACATCCAGTGTTCTAAGGATCCGGCACTTATTCAATTTTCATTTGTCTTTGCCTCCAGCTGTTTTTTTTTTTTTTTTGACAGACGATAAGATCATCAATTCATAATAATTAGCAGGATGTTGCGTCTGCATAGCAGGGTGCACTTCTGTTGTTACTGATCCACCCACAACAAGGCTGCAACATTTGCAAAAAACTAATGCAAATGCACCTGAAACCTTTGACTCTCACACAACATTTGACTCAAACCATGTTTCACAAACATGCCATTTCCTCCAGTCTGAACTTCCTGCCATGGCGTGTGTGCCGCGCTACGTTTTGCAGGCAGGAGATAGAACAGGTTCATCATCGTCTATTGTATGTAGGCGACTACCAGGACTGTCCTGGTGATACTTATACATACAGTCAGTAAAGTCGTCTGAAATGGTTTTTGACAGATTTTGACTGTGTTGACTTTATGTTTTAGGGAAAAGAAGGTGCGTTCATGGTGCGTGACTCAAGGCAGGCAGGAGTCTACACAGTGTCAGTCTTCACCAAAGCTCCGGGGTAAACTTACTTCCTCCTTTAATACGTTTGTGTAACAAACTGATCAAGATAACGATACAGCAGATAATATGGTGATTGGTTGGTTCATCAAACCACATTATGTTTATCTTATCCGATGCCTGTTAACTAAAAGTAGCTTGACGTGCCTCTTGTGCCTCTATTCACAATACAATTTCATGCTTCTTTGTCGTTTATTGTGCACATGTATACTCACTGTGGAAACACCTTGGTGTGATTTCACCTTTAGCTCTAACGGGGAGAAGAATCCACGCGTGAAACATTATCAGATCAGACAGACTGAAACAGCAGAGAGAGAGTTTTACCTCGCGGAGAAGTACCTGTTCGGCACCATTCCTGAGCTCATCCTTTACCATCGACACAATGCTGCAGGTTTGGTTTGACTTTTCACATACAGGCATATTAGTAACATGAGGCAGAAGGAAATTAATCTGACAAAAATTGTTTTTTTTTCCACACATTGTATGACAAAGAGCATAAATAAATATGTATTATTTAATTAATTAATTAATAATTAATATGCTTCTGTGCTCACTGTGTGTGAATCCATCTTCTCGTCAGGCCTGATAACACGTCTGAGACACCCTGTCTCTCAGGACGGAGGCCGAGACACTGCTGACCCCTCAGAAGGTTAGTGGACCTGAAGCTGAATAAATGGCTCAGTTGGTTGCTCCTTACAATTATACCTTTATACAAAAAAATGTTTTTGCTGACCTCTGGTGGTTTTACTTTTTTTTCTATAGAGGCATACTCATGCGTGTGTGTTTGCAATATTCCTCTTCCACTGTTACTTTACCTAATTTAACGAGATCATATCCTTGCACTCGACAGATCAGTGGCAGGTGGAGCCAGAGGAGCTGACCCTGGGTCAGGAGATAGGCTGTGGTCAGTTTGGGCTGGTGCTGGAGGGGAGGTGGAGGGGGGCGAAGGTGGCGGTGAAGATGATAAGAGATGAGTGCATGTCAGACGAGGACTTTAAAGAAGAGGCGAGAGTCATGATGTGAGTGTGGGTCATAATGGTGATTCACAGCCAGGCAGAGTGAACTGGTGTGATGGTGTGTGTGTGTGTGTTTCGACAGGAAATTGTCCCATTGTAAACTGGTTCAGCTGTACAGCGTGTGCACCCAGCGCTCTCCCATGTGCCTTGTGTTTGAGTTCATGGAAAACGGCTGTCTGTCTGACTACCTGAGAAGCAGGAAGGGGCGTCTGTCTCAGGACCTGATGTTGGGGATGTGTCTGGATGTCAGTGAGGGCATGGCTTACCTGGAGAGCTCCAATTTCATCCACAGAGATCTGGTAAACCCAGCGGCCTCAGATGATTTTATGATCCATCTGTGAATCTCCGCTGTCAGAGTAGTTAATCCCTCTCGGTCCTGCAGGCTGCCAGGAACTGTCTCGTCTCAAAGAACAATGTGGTGAAGGTGTCTGATTTTGGCATGACCAGGTACACTCTTGTCCCTTATTGAATCATCACACAGTCTAATCATACTGCGTGGGGGTGTTTTAATCACATTTTGTTTTGCTTTGGCTCCATGTGCTGCTGAATGATGCTGGCGTGTGTCCTCTCCCTGGGCTTCAGATTTGTTTTTGATGATCAGTACACAAGCTCCCAGTGCTCCAAGTTTCCTGTCAAGTGGTCGGCGCCGGAGGTCATCAAATACTGCAAGTTCAGCAGCAAGTCGGACGTGTGGTCGTTCGGTGTGTTGATCTGTCTTTCTTTTGTTTACGTGTTTCATATACTGTCGTAAGGCCACAGTGGTTTTCCACAGACATGAGGATCATGGGACACACTTTAAGTCACATGCGCAAAGCAACAGATTGAAAATCATGATGTGGAAACCACAGTCACCGAAGCAGTTTCAAGACACATTTCCTTCTAACACGAAGAAAAAAAAAAAAATGGTTTTATTTAAACACATATCTGCATCTTTAATTATCTGATGAGTTACTTGATTGCATTTGATTTATCTAGTTTTTCAACTACACTGATAGAAAAAAGCAAATTGATAAATATAAGTCGTCTGATTTTAGATGATGCCTGTCATAATATTTCAAAGACAGAAGCACAGGCATTTTCATGGTTAACCAGACACACAGGAAGGGAATTGGATTTATTCTCCTCGTTCCCCCTGATCAGGTGTACTCATGTGGGAGGTCTTCAATGAGGGCCGTCTTCCCTATGACAACCGCTCTAATGCTGAGGTGGTGGAGTCACTGAATGCAGGCCTGAGGCTGCTGAAGCCCCGCCTGGCCCCTGTTGCTGTGTACCAGCTGATGGAGCACTGCTGGAAGGAGGTGGGCACTGGAGTTTACATATCGAGTAAAAGAAACGCTGAATCCCAACACGGGCTGGCACACATTTATTTCATCCATTCAATTTTTTTGTTGTTGTTGTCATTCCCAGAAACCGGACGATCGACTGTCCTTTGCTCATCTCGTACATGAGCTGGCCTCCCTCTCAAACCTGTGAACTGAGATCAAGCTGAAGATGATGTTTTTTTTTAAAAATGAATTGTTATTTATTTAATTTATGGGGTTTATAGATTATACATATGCCATGTTTTTCAATTCGTGGATAAAGTTGTTTCATCTGATTGTCCCAAGTAAGATTTTAAAGGGAAGATGACTTTCAGACCCTGGACATTGCACTTTATCTGTTTCTTTCTGCGTACAGTCCCTGAGAATGCTCATACAGTTCACTCACAGAGGCTCCTGCCTCCAGCAGCTGTGTGTAACCAGTCTAAAAAAGCTCTATACGTTAATAAATGTTTATATTGTCTGAGTGACTTTTGGATTAAAGGACTTAAATGACCAATTAATAAATGTGCAACATGTCTTTATATGTCTTTTTGTATGATGACAGTAAAAGATACATTTGCTTTTCTGAAGTTGCCAAAAAAAACTGCAGGATTTAAAATTCACCATGTCACAGAATCTATGTTTTGACATCTTGTCAGCACCCGTTAAAGGGAAGGTGACTTCTTTATGGTCAATATCTATAGATATTTGATTTCAGTTAGCTGCAATAATATACATGTTTTCATGTCAGAAACATAATCAGCATATTCACTGAACCAGTTAAATAACTACGCTTTGCTCAATGTATAATCCAAAAGATTACACTGTCAAGACTGAATACAGATAAGGTACATACGATCAAATGTAAAAGCTGTTAGTGTTTAACGGGGTCCCCTCAGTGGGTGTAGTGGCTCTCAGTTACCTGCAGGTGATGCTGGGGCCCAAAAAGGCCTTTTACCATTAGCTGTTTGTGTGATCGCTGACACCCGCATTTATTTACAGAAAATAATGGCAAAAAACACGAAACTAGTATCAAATCTGAGACGAGCAGAATGAACATGTCGGGGTGAAGGGTGCCCCCCCCCACCCCCCTTCACCCCCACTCATCTCTCCATCCCTCCGCTGCTGTGACTGTCCCTTTAAGAAAATGCACTTGCAGCCATTTTCTGCTCTTTGTGTGGGGTGGATTAGCTCTGGGTTGGTCCTGGGCGAAACTGGAGCATCAGTCTGCACCGAGGACGAGGACTGAAAAAATAAAAAAATAAAAATAAAATATAACAACGTAATCCCGGGAAGCAGCGGACCACACCGCGACACCGTCCGCCGTCTCCGAGCGTCTCCGGACGGACATGTAATTGACAGGTACGTGGGGAACGGAGCGATGGATGGAGCCGCAGCGCTAACAGGCGATGTGCGCTGGGTAGTGATGAAGAAGATGATGATGATGGTGGCTGGATAGCGGAGAGCTGCTCCCCGCATCTCCTCGAGCTCCATACCAGCTCCCACACGGAGCACGCGACGTTTGACCGCGGACACATCGTCCTCCGGTGGCCGGCGGCTGGTGGAGCAGACCCGGTGTCCGCCCGCCGATTATCTGACTCATGAACGGGATCCCCGTTAGCTAACAGCGAGATGGGTGGGGTGAGGAGAGGAGAGGGTCTGTGTAGCAAGTGCACCGTTGCATAGATGGATGAGTGGATGGATGAATGGGTAAACGGTGTCTTCGCCTTAGCTACGTATAGAGGAGAGATGAGGGGATGAATTAGAGCTTTCATCATCTTCTTCATCACACACACACACGCGCGCGTGCGCATGTAGATGGATGCCCTCACACGGGCCTGCAACTGATGGGCAGATGACAGGTTCACCTACTTCCGCCCCACAGCCACACGCTGACGTGACCGGCGTTCGCATAGTGGTGGATGTGTAACACACAGTCACTCCAGTTGTAAATCACCAACAGGCACTGATGCAACGATGAGCTGCAGCTGATCCATTCAATAAAAAACAGAAAAACTACTTCCGGTTCGGTTTCTGCTCAGAGTGACTTGTTTGTCACGAAACCATCATTCAGTGATGTAAAAAAAAAAAAATCAAACCCACTATAGGCTTGTAAATGGAAGAAAAAGAAAGGCGTATTGTGTATGTGATCAGAATAATTAATATGGATGATCAAGGAGACCAGGATCAAAGGACACATAGTGTTTTGATTGCTATTGCGATTGATTGTTTCAAGATTCACTCACCACAGGATCTACTTTGTTAACACATGTTTGTATGTACTGTTGCAAACTGAATATCTTGATGTCAGATTGTTGGAGAAAAGAACAGGACATATAAAGTCCCTGTGTTGGGATGTGAGGAATTGCAGAGCAGATCTTATGACATTTTATTGGCCAGATGGGTCAAAGGGGATCTGAAAAAAAAGTGAGCTTTAGTTCCGGCCCCTGGAGGTTCTGCGTAATATGGCTACGGCTGTGACATCTCTATTGTGGCCGTGTAGTCACATGAATCAATGTATTTATTTTCTGTTGACAGCTTGGTCATGTGCAGCCATTAGCAGCTGACAGAGTTTTGTTTGTAGTTGCATAAGGGAAGCAGGTCGAACCCGTGCTGGCAAACTGTGGTAAACAGACATGTATTTTCACCCAGGCTCAAAATTAGATTGTGCAAATAACAATGTGGCTGATGTTAGTTTGTCTTGTTTTGTTTACTCTCCTCTGCTTGTCAAGCACGGTCACGTGTGCGACGCTTATGTCATTGTTGTTGGTCTAAAAGGTGAGCGCGACATCATGGGGATCATGAGGTAACAATCAGCCTGTCAAATACCTCGGGTCGCCAGTGTCATGCACACGATGCCACTGTTTAGACTGCGCAGATGCTGCTGGAACACAGTGGTGTGTGTCAGCGAATGTCTTGTAAACAGCGTTGTGTGTGTGTCTAAATGCTCACGCTTCCTGTTTCTTCTACACTGATCCGATCTCATCTTATTGTGCACATGAATATATATTTCAAATCTGGCCTTGGGGAGGGGATCCCATTGAGTGGTGTGACACTGGAGTTGACACACTTTCTCTCACTGTGTCTCTGTGTCTCTCGCTCTCTCTCAGGCGAGATGTATTACATAAAGCCCTAGCAGCACATACTGCTCAAGTTTTTCTTTAACAAATGATGTGTCATCGGTTGTTCATGCTGCTTCTCGCTCTGCTCCTTCTCCACCTCATTCATGGTTTAATCTGACTCCTGCCTGTCATGCATAGAAGCTTTTAATGTCCGATTGGCCGGGAGGGGTTTTACTGAGCATGTCATTGATGTTGTGTGTGGACTTTGTCCAACTGCTGTTTGGGATTTCTGAGAAGACGTGTTGTCTGAGTTGTTTGGATGTAATACAGGCCTGCAGCTAATTTACCTAGTGTCCAGAAGAGAATGAAGGGCCCCATTGCTTTGTAAAGATGCAAACACACACACACACACACACACACACACACACACACACATTTGGTTTAGGGTGGGAAAGTTTATTTAGCCAGACCAGGCCTCAGCCTGGACCCGTATTCCCGAGCACAGATGGGAGTCGGGTTGTACTGTGCATGTTTGTGTGCCGCCGCTGCACGTTTCACTGTCTACAGGCTGAACAGTTAAAAATAACCACTGAGTCGGAGAGGAATCGGGGAATATGTGAATCCAGGTTGTGGCAACCGCAGCGGCGCAGAGACGAAACGAAACACATTCGTCAACGCAATAAGATCCTCTCTGTGATCGCACACACCGCAGTGCACATGGGTAGAGGACGTTTCAGCATTTCATCCTAAGCTTTTACTTGGTGTGCACCAGATCTGCTGACCTTCACTTATTACAATTGAATTTACAAATTAAAATGTAAAAAAAAAAAAGAATGAGATCACTGTTGCTTTTGCCATTGAGCAGTTGTGGAAGGTGTTTCTGGAAAGGACTACAACTCCCAGCTCCCAGCATTGCTGCAGTGATGTTACCCTGTGCATGCTGTTTATTTTATTTTGTGCTGACAGGTCACTTAATTGTGTTGAGAAGTTTGATGACTAATCTTTTTTTTTTGTCGTTGTGGTTGACCTCTTGCAGCTGTATGGTAACTTTGTCAGTTTGACGTGACAGGAAACTGCTCCAACATGTGTCACATAACCTCAGCATGTGTCAGTGTGTTAATGTGTGTCCCTGCTGGCTACACAGACCCTCACTGTCATAGTGATCAAACACCATAACCCAACTTTTTCTGTATTAAATATGACATTGCCTGCATTTACACTTTTAAAACTTTGTGCAACACTTCACCGTGTGTTGCTGTTACCTGTAAATCTGCCTTTTCCATCTTTGCTGTTTGGCCCCTGGTCCCTGGCCCCTCTCAGTCCCTGAATATTAAGCTGATTATTGCTGCTGTCAGTCCTGTCTGCCTGGTCAGACATAAAACACACATTTTGGTGAGGCACATGATAAAAGGTGGGGTTTGCTAGGATTGTAAAGTTTCAGGGTGATAGGGTGATGATAAACATTTATGCTATCATCCACCCACAGAAAGTGAACTAGTTTTAATGTTATGGAGGATTAGTTTTGTTTTGTTTTTTTACTCTGTCAAGCAACGGCACCCTGGAAACTACAAAAATAACACGCTCTATGGTTCCAAGTAAAATTCAAAACAGGCTACAAATACACACGTGTGTGTGCTCAAGTTTCACTGTCAGCTAGGCATCTGTCAGGTCTCCTAACAGATGTTGTCATTTCTAGTGAAGCCACTGCAGGTTTTTTTTTTTCCATCTTTCAAAATGTCAGCTGATGCCATACTGCTCTGCAGCTCTCTCAGATCAACAAGAACCTCGGGTCTCCGCATTCCAAGAATTACTCGCTTCAGAGATTCCTCCAGTTAAATTAGAGGTTAGACAGGAAACAGTGAGGGGTGTGCATGTTCGTCTGGTATTGACATGCGGTGTGTAGAATGGGAGAGGATGCAGGTGCAGGGAAACAGAGAGACGACAAAGTGCAAAGGGGAGCGTTTCGTGAGAGGAAGTGAGGTTTGTCTAGAGGAGTCAAGACAATAACTGTTGTAATTCTTTGTGCCTGAAGAACGTTATTATTGCATTATCTGTGTGCAGCATACAGTATTTCATTCATTGATTGACTGAAATTCGAGCGCTGAGATTTACGCATTATCTTTAAAAAACGTAAATACTAAAATTAAAATATCTTTCTGTCCTCTCACTATGCCACCGATACAAATAATTCCAACACATGTACAAATACATTGCTTGTGCAGATGAATGTTTTAATAATCCGCCCACTGCAGTAAGAACATATTATATTATATCCAGTCTCATCACTGTGGCTCTTTGCTTCCTCTCTTCCTGTCAGACAGGGGTGTTGTGTGTATGTGTGAGTGACGCCTTGTTACCATGACGACCCACGTGACCCTAGAGGATGCTTTGTCCAACGTGGACCTGCTGGAGGAGCTGCCCCTGCCCGACCAGCAGCCATGCATCGAACCCCCTCCCTCCTCCATCATGTACCAGGTACACACTGACAAATGCTGGCACCGCCATTCACCACCTTCCACAGATGTTCAGATATTTTCAGTGTCCCTCTTTCACTCTTTTCTCCCCTCCCCCCCTTTCAGGCTAATTTTGACACCAACTTTGAAGACAGGAACGCCTTTGTGACTGGCATCGCCCGTTATATAGAGCAAGCCACAGTCCACTCCAGCATGGTGAGACACGATTTTCCCAAATCCGCAGGTCATGGTCTGTCAACATGTTGATTTTTTATTTTTGCTCGGTTGAATAATTTTTATTATTCTGTCAGCTGCTGTTCCTCTTTCAGCGAACACAAAAGAGACTGTGGGAAGCAGACTTACGCCTTTTAAAGAGAGCCTTGTTTTATTTGTCAATTGATTATCAGTTGGCTCTTTTTGTCAGGGTTTGGCTGGGCCTGTGCCAACACACACACACACACACACACACACACACACACACACACACAGAGTGGTGAATCAGGCACGCAGTGGATCACTAAACCGTTCCCCTGATGGTGAATGAATGGAGTGTGTGATCCGACTGGTAAAGAGGGGAAGTCGGGCTTAATTTAACACCATTCAATGGGGAAGTCCCATTCAGGTTGGAGCTGGTCTATTTGAGGATGCTCCCTGTTTAGACAGAGTGATGGTTAAATCTGCCACAGCTATTACTGAATAGAGGCAATGTTCCCCTGTTCACATATTTGTCAAGCCCCATTTGACTCCTCTGATATGTTTTGTTCACTTTGTCTTGCAAAGAGCCTTTGCAACGTCTCCATCATTTCCATTAGTAGCATATGCCACTTACAGTTAGAGGTTTTATAACGTAAGGATCCAAAGCCATTGTCATTACATTATTTTGATTGAACTGCGTATTAAGAATGAACTTTATCGTTGATATTTGTCCATTCGTGCAGAACGAAATGCTGGAGGAAGGACATGAGTATGCTGTGATGCTTTACACCTGGAGAAGCTGCTCCAGAGCCATTCCCCAGGTAGAACACACGCGTGCACACACATGCACACACACATGCACACACACAATTTTACTAGCTGCATTTAAAATCCACTGGAAAACACATGAATATACATATCTTTACGCTGTGTGATGGCACCCTCTTGTGTTTGCTAGGTGAAATGCAATGAGCAGCCCAACAGAGTTGAAATCTATGAGAAGACAGTGGAGGTGTTGGAACCTGAGGTGACCAAGCTCATGAAGTTCATGTACTTCCAGGTAGGACTCAGCTACATGATAGTGTCTTTTATGTTCTATGTCAAATTGTACCAGAATAGAGGATGTGCACGTTGCTGAGAAAGTTGTCAGGGATTCATTCCGACATCCTGTCGTGTTTACATCTGTGCGTCTACAGCGGAAAGCCATCGAGCGATTTTGCAGTGAGGTGAAGCGTCTGTGCCACGCTGAGAGAAGGAAGGACTTTGTGTCCGAGGCCTATCTGCTCACTCTGGGCAAATTCATCAACATGTTCGCCGTGCTGGATGAACTAAAGAACATGAAGTGCAGCGTCAAGAACGATCACTCGGCCTACAAAAGGTAGTGTCCCATTCAAAAAAAAAAAAGAATTCCTCAACTGTGTTTCTTCCTCGGAAGAGCCAGACGGTCATTCCTCTTCGTCTCATCTACAGGGCAGCTCAGTTCCTGAGGAAGATGGCCGACCCACAGTCCATCCAGGAGTCCCAGAATCTCTCCATGTTTTTAGCCAACCACAACAGGATCACTCAGGTGGGTAGGAAACCTTTAGATGCCACACAGGAGCTGAATTAAGGCTGTTTAGTTTATTAACATCTGTAGCACAGAACTACTGTCCAAGACCGACAGTTGTGTGTTTGCGTGTGTGCGTGCTTATGTGCGAATATCAGCTCATAGCTTAACATGGAAACTCATTTAAATTAGTTGATTGTCTGTGAAATACTGTTCAGTTGTGTGTGACCTGCTGTCCCTTCTTTGTGTGTGTGTGTACGTGTGTGTGTGTGTGTGTGTGTAGTGCCTGCACCAGCAGCTGGAGGTGATTCCCGGCTATGAGGAACTGTTGGCAGACATCGTCAACATCTGTGTCGACTATTATGAGAACAAAATGTATTTGACGCCAAGTGAGAAACACATGCTGCTCAAGGTACAAACATCTTAACACGCTGCAACCTTCGACTGTTTGACTGTTTCATGTCGTTTCTCATGGCAAAACAAATATCTGTGTGTGTGTTCTTGTGTGTGCCAGGTGATGGGTTTCGGTCTGTACCTGATGGACGGGAACGTGAGTAATATCTACAAACTTGATGCCAAAAAGAGGATCAACCTGAGCAAGATCGACAAGTTCTTCAAGGTGAGGCTTTTGCCTTTCAGCACCTCAGCATCTCTCCATGGTCACATCTGTGAGTGTGATCAGCAGGTGAGACCATCGCGCTTCTGTTTTTCAGCTTCAAGTGGTGCCGCTCTTCGGAGACATGCAGATTGAGTTGTCACGCTACATCGAGACCAGCGCTCACTATGAGGAAAACAAGTCCAAGTAAGAGGTTCCGTGCAGCCACCTGTACGGCCAGTTAGCAGAACTGCTCCCAAGCAAAGATCAGAAATCATTGACCACTGTGCCATCTGCTCCCGCCTCCCCCTCTAACTCTCCATCCTCTCCTTTCTGTTCCCAGGTGGACGTGCACTCAGAGCAGCATCTCACCGCAGTACAACCTGTGCGAGCAGATGGTGCAGATCAGGGACGACCACATCCGTTTCATCTCGGAGCTGGCTCGCTACAGCAACAGCGAGGTGGTGACGGGCTCGGGCCTGGACAGCCAGAAGTCCGACGAGGAGTACCGGGAGCTGTTCGACCTGGCTCTGAGAGGACTGCAGCTGCTGTCAAAGTGGAGCACACATGTCATGGAAGTTGTGAGTAGAGCGAGGGATCGATTGTGTAGTATTTGTGGCTTTGGGTTGGCAAAGGTTGTGGTTTTGCTATTGATCGCTGTGGGCGTTGGCGTGTTCATAGCTCTCTGTCGTCTATTTCAGTACTCGTGGAAACTGGTCCATCCCACAGATAAATTCTGTAACAAGGACTGTCCAGGCACGGCGGAGGAGTATGAACGGGCCACGCGGTACAACTACACCAGTGAAGAGAAATTTGCCCTGGTGGAGGTCATTGCCATGATCAAAGGGCTGCAGGTAAAAGACCCGTGACACCGACAGGTGCTTGTTGGCAGCTCTGTCACCGATGTCCTCCACAGCCCTGCTCAAAAATGTGTTTTTGTTTTTTTTTAAATATAATTTTTGTGTAATGTTTGGCCTTTGCTGAATTAATTAAATGTTCTCATAACCAATGATGATGACGGTGAACATGACGATGATAATGATGATGGGTTGTGGTGCTGTGTGACGTGTTGTGTAGGTTCTGATGGGCCGGATGGAGTCGGTGTTTAACCAGGCCATCAGGAATACCATCTACGCAGCGCTACAGGACTTTGCTCAGATGACTCTTCGAGAGCCTCTTCGCCAGGCTGTTCGCAAGAAGAAGAACGTCCTCATTAGGTACACAGACATAAAGATGATCTATTTTTCTCTTTTGAATGCACAGCAAAATGAATCTGAATTTTTGGATATAACTTAGACTTCGAACGCCTTTTTCAATCCTGCTTCCTTTCATAGTGTTCTTCAGGCCATCCGAAAGACCGTCTGTGACTGGGAAGGGGCGAGGGAGCCTCCGAACGACCCCTGTCTGAGGGGAGAGAAGGATCCGAAAGGTGGATTTGACATCAAAGTGCCCCGCAGAGCTGTCGGACCCTCCAGCACACAGGTAAGACCACTGACTGAGATCAGCTTAGTCTTCGCCAGCCAAGCCAAAATACCATCATCGTATAAGTATAAGGCTAAGTAAAAGTCAGCTGCAGGAAAAATGCAGATAGGAATATGATCATGTCCAGCCTAAAATACTCATGACTTCATTTTTTTCCTTTATAATGCAACCAAATAAATCGTAATTAGAAAAGAGCTTGCAGTTTGCAGACTGTTAGATTAGTTGTTTGATGATGATGAGATTTGGGGAAATCTCCATTTCTCAACTGGTTCAAACTACACTGCTGTAAAAATCATTTGTTTTTACAGATTGAGATGTAAATCTGAATTATTTAATTTCTTCCCATCTGTTGCCACACACAATGATTAGGCTATTTTTCAACACAGTGACAGTGTATGGTCTAACTATAACATCTGTAAGTAGATGTTATAGATGCTGGCATAGATTAAGACACATGGGAATAATTCAGACTGCAACAAGTAACACAGTCTAAAGTATTCTCTTTGAGCTTTATTCTGAAGGTTACAAATGTCTTTTTCATTATAATGGGACAAATGATTTCCTTCGCCCAACTCTGTACTGCAGCACACAAATTGTTTTCAGGAGCAAAAACAATTACAGACAGTTACAGTAATGGAAAGATATTGAATTATGTAATGGAGATTTCCCAGGTTACATCTCTGTACCCTGTGTCTGCAGCTGTATATGGTGCGCACCATGCTGGAGTCACTGATAGCCGATAAGAGTGGGTCTAAGAAGACGCTCCGCAGCAGTCTGGATGGACCCATAGTGGTGGCCATCGAGGACTTCCATAAGCACTCCTTCTTCTTCACACACCTGCTGAACTTCAGCGGTGAGTGGAAATGATCTGGTGTGTTTTCGCGTTTATTGAACTCTTTATAGATCTGTGGAGAATTTAAATCAATTCCTTCCCTCGGCTGTGCAGAGGCCCTGCAGCAGTGCTGCGATCTCTCCCAGCTGTGGTTCAGGGAGTTCTTCCTGGAGCTGACTATGGGCCGCAGAATCCAGTTCCCCATTGAGATGTCCATGCCCTGGATCCTCACTGACCACATCCTGGAGACCAAAGAACCCTCCATGATGGAGTAAGACAAAAACCTTCCACGTTCACACTGTGTTTGTGAAAACAGTGACAGTAACTCCTGCCCTCCCTCCACCAGATATGTGCTATATCCTCTTGACTTGTACAACGACAGTGGTTACTATGCTCTCACCAAGTTCAAGAAGCAGTTCCTGTATGATGAAATCGAAGCTGAGGTAATGGCACCTGAATGAGATTTGTCCTTTTCAGAAAATAAGACGCATCTGTCTCTCCTGAAAAATAACCTGCTCCTGGTTTTCAGGTGAACCTGTGCTTTGATCAGTTTGTCTACAAGTTAGCGGATCAGATATTTGCGTACTACAAAGCAATGGCTGGAAGGTAGGCAAAGTGACTGTATGAGGACATACTGCTTCCGCTGATCCAGCCCTGTTTGTTTAAATCATATACTCTGTGTTTTTTTTTTATTTTTTATAGTGTCCTCCTGGACAAGCGCTTCAGAGCAGAGTGTAAAAACTATGGTGTGATCATCCCTTATCCTCCGTCAAACCGCTATGAGACGCTGCTCAAACAGAGACACGTACAGGTAATGGAATATAAAAAAATATATCATCAGTTTGTAGGCTTTTGTATTGTCTCTATCACTTCTCTAATGTGAAAATACACAACACGTTTGGCCTTAATTGTAAAAATAACAACTCTATATAGAATATTATATATATGAATAGAATATTTCTAATGTTTTGTATTTCTTAACCGTTCCTCTTGTATCCTGCAGCTGTTAGGTCGCTCCATCGACCTGAACCGCCTGATCACCCAGAGGATCTCTGCAGCCATGTACAAGTCTCTGGACCATGCAATCAGCCGCTTTGAGAGTGAGGACCTCACTTCTATAGTGGTAAGATCACACCGGGACGATGCAGTGTAACACTGTGCTGCCCCCCGCCCCCTGTCGTAACCTCAAAGACCCGACTTTGTTTTCACATTAACATCACGCTTCTGCATGTCGTCTGGGCAGGAGTTGGAGTGGCTGCTGGAGATCAACAGACTAACCCACCGCCTCCTGTCCAAGCACATGACCCTGGACAGCTTCGACGCCATGTTCCGCGAGGCCAACCACAATGTCTCCGCTCCCTACGGACGAATCACGCTGCACGTCTTCTGGGAGCTGAACTTCGATTTCCTCCCGAACTACTGCTACAACGGATCCACAAACCGGTTAGTTGGATGTCCTGTATTTGTAAAAGATTGTTATTTATTAAAAATTTCTCCTTCAGTCTTGAAGATGCAGTCTCTTTCTCTCTTTAGTTTTGTCCGCACAGCCATTCCCTTCACCCAGGAGCCACAGAGAGACAAACCAGCCAACGTGCAGCCTTACTACCTGTACGGGTCCAAGGTACAGCGTCATAATAACATTTAGTCATACAGTTTACTATAAGGTTTAGTCATACAGCAGACTCAGTGTTGCCATCATTATTCACCGAGGCGACAGTGAGCAGTGGAGTGACATTGTCCTCCTACTGCTCCACATTAACACCGTTTCTCTGTTTCTTCCTCTCTCTCTTCTCAGCCTCTGAACATTGCCTACTCCCACATATACAGCTCCTACAGAAACTTTGTTGGCCCGCCTCACTTCAAGACCATCTGCCGTCTCCTTGGTTACCAAGGCATCGCTGTCGTGATGGAGGAGCTGCTTAAGATTGTCAAGAGCCTGGTATTTATCTTCATATCCCCAGAGAGCGTGCAACCCCCTCAGTGGGTGATGCCTGATTCTCATTGTCATTCATTTTACCCCCTCTCTTCCTCTGTCTTTCTATCTGTCCATCCTTCTCGCCTTGCAGTTACAGGGCACCATCCTGCAGTATGTAAAAACACTGATAGAAGTCATGCCCAAAATCTGTCGCCTGCCACGTCATGAGTACGGCTCTCCAGGTGAGTTTATCATCACCACTGTTACAGTACACATGGTGTGTGCCTGCAGTATTTACAACCTCAGTTTTAATCTCATTAAATTTGTAAAATTAAATGTAGATTAAATTATCACCTTTTAGTGAAATACAGGGGGTCCTCGAGTTACGACGGAGATCCGTTCCTGAAAATGTGTCGTAACCGAAATTCGACGCAAGTCGGAACATACATTCATATGTAAGGTAGATACTAAGTTGTGCCACTAGATGTCGGTATAACACCACGCTAAAAAAAGAGTTTATTATGGTGAATTGCCTTTTGTCCCTCTTGACACATTGTAGGGGTTGATATCGCGAGTGTAATGAGCATTTCCTTTAGATTTCTGATATCAACCTTGTAGACCCTGTGTTGTGAATAAACCTACGGTATCGCCACGATCCCGAACCCGACTGTGTCCGTGTGCATCTCCTTACCGGCTGCCGCTGCACCCCCCGCCAGCCGTCCATTTCACATAAGTAAACACAAGGCACAGTAGCGTAGCTGTGCTGTGGAGGTGCTGGAGAGCCGGCAGGCGCGCTGAGAGACAGAGAGAGCGCTCAACAACTAGTTCCCGTGTGAAGTCTGTACATATTTACGGGGCAAACCGCTTAAGCCGAAACAAGGAAGTTCATGGGAGATGTGTCGTAACCACGAAAACGTCGTATCTCGAGACCGTCGTAACCCGAGGACCCTCTGTAGTTTCATTGTATCTGTCATCTTACTGCCGCAATAAAGAATTTGTTGGTATTGTATGTAGTATAATATAATAATATAGTGATTGCAAAACTTTTTACACCAGTGGGGAAGTTATGTGAAAATGTTTTCTTTTTAATTATCTGAAAATGTTTTATTTTTAATTTGCAGAAAGTTACTAATTTCTGCATTCAATAAAATATATGAAAATGCCCCTTTAAACAAGTTAGATGCCTCACTTCCTTACTTGTACACTCGCTCAGGTTGTGTCACTGTGTATTCTCCGACCTTCCTTTGTGCATTTTTGGCCAGAACAGTGTGAGCAGATTAGGGACCTGTCAGATGGGATATCCCCGTGTGGAAGGCTTGGTAATCTGTAGATTACTGATGTTCAGCACTCTGAGTTCTGTACCTGGCTTACTGCATGTGATCTTACTGTCAGCAGTTAATGATCCTCCCAACGTCTGAGGGCCTGGCACACATCACCAAAATGTGGGTCAAGGCAGCCGGTCAGGCATCCTGCCTCATTCCACTGGCAACAGATAATCAATGACGAAATGAAACGCTGTCTGTTTGGCTGTAAATATGAGTAGGAATAAGGAGATGGTTTTCTAATAATAGATTTTACCCGTCTTTCTTGATTTAAACAGGTATCCTGGAGTTCTTTCACCACCAGCTCAAAGATATTATTGAGTATGCTGAGCTAAAAACAGACGTTTTCCAGAGCTTAAGGGAGGTGGGAAACGCCATCCTCTTCTGCCTGCTCATCGAGCAAGCTCTGGTATGGTGTTTTCCATTTCCCATCCGAAACATATGCCATATACTGTACTCCTGTTCCCCTCTCCTTTGTTGCACTTTAAATTGTCTCCTCTTCCTCCACTGCAATCCTCCTCTTCCAGTTGCTTGTATGATCACTGAGCAGGGCCTTTAATATGTAGCTGTCTTGGGTGTCATGTATTTTATGTGGGTGAGCAATAACCTGGGTGTCTGAAGGTTTCTGGTTTAATTTATAGTGTTGATTCACATCCTAAATCAAATCTCTGCAGCAGAAACTGTCAGGGCTCCACTCCGCGTGCCCTCAAGTCTGTTTGATCGTTGATGTTCTTTCTCTGAAATACAACTCTATTTTTCATTTCATGCTGGCAACTACCTCAGGTGGTAAGGACTTAGGTCATTAGTATCAAAATAACTCAGAGGCCGAGTATATCTTTCTCTTTTTTATCTCTTTGGGCTGCTGTGTTTCGTTTCCCCCCCTCCCCACACACAAACACACACACACCATTTCCACACACAGTTTCCCATCTCGTCAGCCATGGAAGCAAAAGGACTGGGATTGCAGTCAAATTTTCATTTCTAACAAGAAAACCTCATCAAGTCAACAAAGAAAGACAAGAGTTGGTCAAGACAGTTTGACAAGTCATTTGAAAAAAACATTTGGCTGCTGCATCAGAGAATCTCTATGTCCTTATCTTCCATGGACAAGGCAATGGTGCATTTCTGGCTGTGTACGTGCGTGTGTGTGTCTTGGTGTGCGTGCATCTTCCCTTTTCCGTTGCATGGCTCTCTTTTCTCATTCATCACCCTCCAGCTGAGGTTACCGAGATGCTGCGTCTCAGCTGTAGGTTTATTTGCAGCCTGGTTGTCATCACTAACAATCACCACGACAAGTTATCGACAAACTCACAGAGCTAAAATACACTGATGCAGGGATTAGAGATGATTAAGATGGTTGTAAATGTGACCTCTTGTTGCTAAACCAGATTAGATGACATGTTGTACTTAGAGAGTGACAAACTATAATCACAACAATGCTGGCCTGGCATCATGGCTTTACTGATATAGTCCCTGTGACACACAGACACACACACTGACTCATTCATCTCCTTCTCTGCTAACACTAATCTAGCATCATACTCTAACAGCATAATGCTCGTGGCACTTTTCTTTATGCTTGACTATTTTCAGTGTTTGTTTCCACAATGTTAGTCTGTAAAATCCTGTTCCGAGACAGAAAGTTAAATCAGATTCATCTCACGGCCTCCTGCATGCTCAGTGAGGGTGTCCGTCAAGCGAAGGGGGGCCATGCTCTCAATGAAAATAAACATCTTTTTTTTGTTATGTTGTGCTTGAATCGTAGTCTCAGGAGGAAGTGTGTGACCTGCTTCACGCCGCCCCCTTCCAGAACATTTTGCCTCGTGTCTATATCAAAGGTAAACAATCGGATCGCGCCTGTGCACTGCAGGACCCACTGATTCATGTGTCGTGTGTGGACAGTGTGAACACGTACGTCCCTCCTTGTGCTTGTGTGTGACACAGAGGGCGAGCGTCTGGAGGTGAGGATGAAGAGGCTGGAAGCAAAGTACGCCCCTCTCCACCTTGTGCCTCTAATTGAGAGGTTGGGAACCCCACAAGTGAGTGTAACACCATGCTGTGGACAGGAGTGCTGACACAAATGGGGGAAAAAAACAGATCCAATCATTTCTGTATTCTACTATTATATTTGTTTATATCTGTTTTCTCTACTTCCTAAACTGGAATATCCTGATTTTTTTTTCCTTTCACCAGCAAATTGCTATTGCCCGCGAGGGAGACCTGTTGACCAAAGAACGCCTGTGCTGTGGCCTTTCCATGTTCGAGGTCATCCTGACTCGCATTCGCAGTTTCCTGCAGGACGGAGTGTGGCGCGGGCCTCCGCCCACCAACGGCGTGATGCATGTGGATGAGTGTATGGAGTTCCACCGCCTGTGGAGTGCCATGCAGTTTGTGTACTGCATCCCTGTAGGCACCCATGAGTTCACAGCAGAGTAAGTGACACCACTATCTGATGGAAATGTGCACACATTTTTAAGAAATACACTAGATGGCATAACCGCTGTATTGGTCTGTGTGATCTGCCTTCCAGGCAGTGCTTTGGGGATGGGCTGAACTGGGCCGGCTGTGCCATCATCGTGCTGCTGGGACAGCAGCGTCGTTTTGACCTCTTTGACTTCTGCTACCACCTGCTCAAAGTCCAAAGACAGGATGGCAAGGACGAGATCATCAAAAATGTGGTTTGTATATTATTGCTTTTCCAACTCGCGCGCAAACACACCGTTTGATAGTTGACTTATTTTTCTTGCAGCGGCATGTTTTTAGTAACCCACAATATTGTTGATTGTTGCCCTTGACAGCCCCTAAAGAAGATGGCGGACCGCATTAGGAAGTACCAGATCCTCAACAATGAGATCTTTGCCATCCTCAACAAGTACATGAAGGCTGTGGAGACGGACAGTTCCACTGTGGAGCATGTTCGCTGTTTCCAGCCTCCTATACACCAGTCCCTGGCTACCACCTGTTGAAAAAGACCCCTCACACATAGTGCGCACTCACACACACACACACACACAGGCACACACACACACACACACACAGGCACCTGCAGACCCACACGTTCCCCATAGCTGTGATACTAATTTCTGCCTCTTGCTGGTTTTATAGAGGTATAGATTACTACGATGGCTCCCCACAGGCTATAAGAATCCATAGACCGTCCTCTCAAACTGTTAATCTGTCTAAACTATTGCTGTCTTTGGATTCTTTAAACCCATAGGGAGTGGTGCAGACCAGAAGTGGAAGTGTGTATTCCCACCTTTTCTTTTCATTTTACTCTCTGTGTGGCTCTCGCTCAGTTTCATGCATGCCTTTTCTTATTCCCTCTGCTGCACACCTGTAGATTGGACCACTGACACAAATGACAAAAGAGTATGTCCAACCCATAATCTGAGGACCTGTTTGGCTACACATGTTTGAAGTAACATTCAGTTGAACATTCAGTTGAACAGTCAAAAAACTCTTTAGTTTTTTGCAATTGAGAGCTGAGACTAAATTAAATTTAACATTGTTTTAATCAAGTGCTAATTAACTCACAAGATAACATTTTTTCTAAGTTACATTAAGTCGTTATGGTGCTCCTGAGTGCTACTATAGCTACTAACAGGACTAGCACTGGCACCCGCTCTATCATTATGTGTGCTCTCTATATGACCCAGCAATACCCTAGTCATTTGTACAGTAATCTGATCGGACAGATTCATGATACACATTTTGTCTATTATGATGCATTTGAAAACTCCATGACTTTTTCACCTGCTTGCTTTCAAAAGAAGGGAGGTACACTGCAGTCTGATTTGCCTTTATGCATCTTTCCTTCCTGTCTGGTTTTCTTGCTTCCTCCTGACATGTTTTTATTTGGTACCAGTTGTACTGTAAATTTCACTGTTGAACAAAGTGAGGTGTTGAGTGTCGTAATTGTTCCTGTTTTTAATTATTAATATTTTAATTTACACATCCTATGTATACTTGCCTCTCTACCACTGACTGGAAACCTCAGCATCTGGTTATTGTTTTCTCTTGTTGTGCTTTGGAAAGATTTTTATATTCTGTACATGAATACAGAGATATTTACAGTTTGGAGAAGACATCTTCGTCTGGGTAAACATGTTTGCTTTTTTTTCACAGTTAAAAAAGACAAAAAGAAACAGGACTAGAAAATACCTCTAGGTTGTATAAAGACAGTGCTGTACTAGATTAACCTGTTTTGAGTGTGAGTGGGTGATGCTGGTCTTGCAGACCTAGGAAACATTAACTCTGCATCTAAAGGAACAAAAAAACAATTATGTCTGTTACAATTAAAGGGCAGTTTCCTACATGTAGTCAGTATTTACCATTGATGGATTTTTGCTTTAGATATAGCAAAGTTATTACTATATGCAAAAAAAATGTCCCTATTTTTTTCTTATGAAGAAAAACAAATGAATTATGAAGAAGTATCTTTCTCCAAACACCCATGTGATCTTTTTCTGCTCAGTTTTGAATGAAGTTTCGTTTTGTAACTCCTGTGTCTTTTTATCATATTTATTCAACTCTGACTTGACTGACTTCTTGTTCATTTAAAGGGTTAATCCAGTACAAACAAAGGTACCAGTGTATCATCTTGAAACCTTAGCATGGCAAGTGTAATTTATTGTCATCAATGGCTCCATTTGTGACATGAGGCTTTGTTAATGATATTGTTGTACAAGTGACCATGTTTTCAAGTACAAAAGAAACGGATAAAAGAGTATAACAATGTACAACAATGGTCCTGCAAAGGATTTAAAATAATGTTGTATTTCCAAGAAATAAAAAGAAATGTTTAACTGAAATGTATTTATGCTATTGGTTTTCAATGGGTTCTACCTACCAGTGCAGTATTAAAGTTGTCAGCAGACTTGTCTCTGTAGGTTCTTCTGGATTATTTATTATTATTATTTAGTTTACTTTAATTTAATAATAATAATTTAATTTAATCTACCTAACAGACAGATAGATGTTTGAAAATGTAAATACTTGACGCTTGCCGTACGTGGAGGCGAGACAGCGTTGCTGACGCAAAAATCCTGGCTGCCTATTGGCCACAGGGAGCTGAGCGTGCGCATGACGTTATTTTGAAATTTCAGCGGTGAAGCTGTTGCTGTGCAGAATCGGGATCCATCCAGATACTTTAACTTATCCACGTACACTGGCTGAGAAATGTCTTTTTCAAGGGCCCCACTGAAAAGGTTCAATGACTACATAGGTAAGTCAAGTAAAAAACAAACAAACAAGTAGCTATTAGCATGCCAGCTAATAACCTGTTGATTAAATATTCGACGAGAAGTCGCTTATGTTGACTGGCGGAAGCGGGCGTTATATTCTTTTTCTCAGACTGCTATACTTTAATATCGTCAACATAAGGCTAATGTGTGTCAGTGGATATTTGTATAAATAACAAACCAGACCACGTTATGTATGTAAACTAACAAAGAAGTAGCAATAGTGTTTGAGTGACGCTAAACCTAACGCTAAGAGCTAACGTTGTGCTTCGGCCGAAGGTTGCGCCCCTCCACCCGGGTCCTATGAAGTCAAGCCTGGGGACCCGAAGGGAGCAGCGTCGTTTGAAAAATCTGATCGATTCAGACCTCTCAAGGCAGGTGGGTAAATCTAATATTCCCCAGTAGCTACATCACGGTATGAATGCGTTCTCCACAACAGCATTTTACCCCACTCATCGTGGTTACCTGTATCTCCAGCTGCAGGGGCTCCACCTCCATCGCCTTCCAAACATGCCCTCGTGTCACCTGTCCGCAGGACTATGTCTGTTGATGGGCTTGTAAGTTTTCCCTCACTGTAACATCTCATAATGACAAGCATCCAGCTGCTCCTGTCAGGAAACCACGTGACTCTCTCTGTCTTGTCAAAATGTAGATGGAAGGCTTGAGTGTGAAGAAGGAGAAGAATGGCATAAGCGTGGACAGGAGACAGCAGAGACTGCTGGAGAAAGAGGTATGTATGTCCACTAGTATGGTTTCTGTTGTTTAGTGTTATGTGGGATTCAAACCATGAGCTCTGTGTCCGTACAGATAAGGTCCCTGGTTCAGCAGCGAGGGGAGCAGGACCGTCGGTTGCTGGCCCTGGAGGAGGACCTGAAGAAGGTGGAGGCCAAGATGCTGGCCACAGTCAGGGAGAAGACAAGCCTCGCTGCCAGTGTCACCACACTCGAAAGGCAGCGCGTTGAGCTCAGGAAAGTCAATGAGTTCCTAAAAAACAAGGTGTGTATGTTTCTGATGCTTCAGTGTACTTATAAATCCTGCTTAGATTGTACATTGTCTTAAATTCTATTTCTTTAAAAAAAAATTAGCAGTGCACCTAAAGACATGTGTGTGTGACTGTTTTTTTTTTTAGGTTTCTGCTGACACCACAAAGAAGAGAATCAATTCACTAACAATGGAGCTGATGGAGGCCAGGAACAGATTGGATGTTAAAAGCGAGGTATGTCTTGCTTACTTGTTCATGTAATCACAGCTAAATATTAAGTGTGCGCCACAGTGTCGGTTGCATTAATGTGGGCTGATATTTGTTTGTGTGTGCATGTATATGTGTGTCCAGGAGTTAAGTGTCCTGCAGGTTAACACTGAAGGCCAGCTGAAGGTGCTAGAAACTGACCTCCTAGCTGCCAGGGCTACTGTCACTGCTCTGAACGACAGGAACAAAGACTTGGGTAAGTTTATGTATAGACAATGATTTAATCAGTGTTGGCCAGAATGTGAAGATGAAATAACCCAGGTTTTTACCTTTTTGATAGAGGACCTCCATCAAGTGACAAAAATCCAGAATGAAGAGCTGGAGAATGACAACTCTAAGTTACATGGTGGGTTTTGTTTATGGCATGCTTTTTTTCTCTTTACACTATATAACCCAAAACCTAAAAATAAGTCAAATAAAGGAAATTACAAATTTTTAACATCAATTTCCCAGTTAACAAATTTCTCAGTCAGTCATACGCACGTATAAAAATACACATGTCTGACTCCTAAGGTCCTTGATGTACAAACTGGAAAAATATTACAGCTAATACAATCCTTGCTTTTGTTTTGTGGTTTGCTTGCTTACTACTACCCACAGTGTTGTGTTGTTTTTCAGCTGTGATACGGGAGCTGAGGGAGGAGATCAGAGTCTTGCAGGGTTACCTGGATGCAGCAAATGACCAGATTCAGGTTCATAAATAGCCTATACGAGCAGATCATCCTAATGTGGACATCTTACTTCTATTCGTAAAACGTGAACGCCATGTTTTATTTGTTTGTTTGTTTTTAGGATCTCCGCTTAAAGATGAAAGAAAAGACGCAGGAGGCCACTGATGGGGGTTCTCAGCTGGAGAAAGTAAAGTAAGCAAATGTCTAATGGTACTCACAAGCAACTTAAATCCCAGCTCTCCACCATGACACTCATTTTATCATTTCTCAATAGACAGCTGGAAACTGAACTGGAGCAGCGCACCTCTGAGCTTGAAACCTCTCAGGTCTTACTGAGACGTAAAGAGGAGGAGGCACAGCAATTCCAGCAAGAGCTGCAGGCTTCAAAGGATGTTTTATGGGACGTGGAGATGAGGTTAGAGAACCAAGAGCTGGAGCTTAAGTCTGCTCAAAAGTCAGTGAATGACATGGAGGAGCAAATTAAGTTAGCCAACCAAGAAGTTCACAACTCTCAAGCAACAGTTCGCCAGCAGGAGGCAGAGCTTGCTAGACTTAGGGAGGTGCTCAGGCGGACGGAGAAGGAGCTGGATGAGCGAGTGGCACATCTTGAACAGCGGTGTCTCTACTCTGAGGAAGAGAGAAGTATGTTTACCAGGTCTCATTACTATGTTAATTCAGATTGCACAAATGAATTGACAGGCATGTGATGTATGTATTTTTCTTCTTTGGTTTTAGGCAAGACTCAGGAGGAGGGTCTGAGGAGGGTGCAGGAATTAAAGACAGAGCTCACCTTGCTACAGGAGGTTAAACGAGAAGAGAGGAAGAAAGTAATTCAGCTCCAGCAAGAACACGCCTCTCTCACTGAGGAGCTGACAAAGGAAAAGGTTACACAAGCAGTTTCTCTGATGTGGCAAATTGTCTTCAGGTAAGTGAAATGAGACCTTTTGTTCTAAGTGACTTTTTCTCATGTTATCACAGGCACTTGTCGACTCCCTGACTGTGCTGGTGGAGCAGGAGAGGGAGGACTCTGAGGAGCGGTTTAGACAGTTAAAGGAGGAGATGGAGGAGGTGTTAGGAGAAGTTGCTCTTCTAGAGGAGCAGGAGCAGAGCCGGCAAGAGATGATGGAGAAAAATCAGGAGGCCCTTGAGAGGCTCCAGGATGAAAACAAAGAGCTGGCCAGACAACTGAGTGATACCAGGGCTATGCTGGAGAGGTGAGTATCAAAAGGCCAATGTAGTCAATTGTTTGTAACCTACTGGTAAAAATACCTACAAGACTAAATACTACAGCTCTGTCTAAGGAGCTCTGTTCACTGCACTTTGTTTTGATTGCCTCTTGCTTTAAATGCCAATGAGCCGCTGCTCACCCTGTCCTTTTATTCTGCTGGATATGCCTGCATTTGTTTCTCATTTGACACTTGTATGCCCATGAAATATCATTGCAACCGATTAGCATAAACCTGGAGGCTGCTGGAGAGAACGCTGCAACTGCATCCGTTTGAGACACAGACCGTTAGTAAGAAGAGGCTCCCAAACGAGGTTACAGTTAGCAACAAATGGTTGGCATGAACAAACAAGTATTCACCGTGTTAAAATGAGTGAATCCTGACAGTTTCTTCCTCTGTGAGGATGTGATGAGATGTAAAGTGATGGGCTCCTTTTGTGAAGCTGACAACATAGAAGCTGACCTCCACATGTCCGCATGTGACACATGTCCCCTTTAATGATGTTCTGCCTACTATGCCTGAAAAACAACACTTTTTTGGATGTGTTGTCGTTGTCTGTGTTTCTATTCAGAGTCCAGGACAGCTGAGAACCTGCCCCATTATACACCTAGTTTAATGTGTAGAAAAATAATTGACAGGTTGCCAGTCCATCATAGGTTTGACACAGACAGTGTGGGTCACTTTCTATTTCTGTGTATGAGCAATTTAAAGTTTGCAAGTCACCCCACCACCTTGTCTTTGGATTTGAGGGGAACTAGGGTACTTGGACAGCAACATGTTTTTTTTTTCTGGTTTTGTTGTCAGAGATGGATTAGACTTGACACTTTGCAAATATACTATGCCAAATTTGAACCAAGGTTGATGGTTGTGTGATGTGCGGCTGCAACAACCAGAATTTTTTATCTACACAGCTGACAGATGAGCTGCAGTGCCCTCTCACTGATCACCTGTTTTATGCTACAAATAAGTTGATATAAAATAATCCTGAATTAAGGCAACTGCTAAGGCAATGTTGATACATTTCATGCAGTTAAACAATCAAGAGAAAGTAATTTTGCCGCGCATTTTCTTCAACATAAATAATACTTCATATATGTTATTTATTTACTCTGGGCGTTATATTTTATTCTCTATTTTAGTGAGGGCAATGATATGGCAGCATTGAAAGAGGAGCATTTGACAGCCAGGAGACAACTCCAAGAGGCAAAGACAAGTTCACTGAGCAAGATGGGCGACATTGTCACAGAGCTGGAAAGGTAAAGGCTCAATTGTCAGTATTTCTGCAACAACAAGTGTGATTTCTCTTGACATTTAGCTTAAGACTTCACCTCTTTTATGCTACAAATAAGTTGATATAAAATAATCCTGAATTAAGGCAACTACTAAGGCAATGTTGATACATTTCATGCAGTTAAACAATCAAGAGAAAGAAATTTTGCTGCACATTTTCTTCAACATAAATAATACTTCATATATGTTATTTATTTACTCTGGGCGTTATATTTTATTCTCTATTTTAGTGAGGGCAATGATATGGCAGCATTGAAAGAGGAGCATTTGACAGCCAGGAGACAACTCCAAGAGGCAAAGACAAGTTCACTGAGCAAGATGGGCGACATTGTCACAGAGCTGGAAAGGTAAAGGCTCAATTGTCAGTATTTCTGCAACAACAAGTGTGATTTCTCTTGACATTTAGCTTAAGACTTTGTCAAAGTTTGAGCTTCACAGACAGCTTGTCTGATGTTTTAGCACCAAAGAGGCTCTGAAGGAAGCAGAGGAGAAACAGAAAGAACTGGAACTGGAGGTGGAGAGGGCTACCCAGCAGATGAAGGAGGAGCTGGACCAAGTGGTTAAACAGAAACAAGAAGAGATCAAGGGAGTGATGGAGGGGTTGGAGGAGCACCAGGGGAGACTGTTAGCTGAAGTGAAAGCCAGGGAGGAGAGCGCAAAGTAAGCTTCAGATTCGTTTTCAGTCTGGGTTGAAATAACTGTCACTTTCCCACCTTTTTATGTTTCCGTTTTCCTTGACTTGATAGAATTTTGCTGGAGGTGCAGACTGCCCTTGCACAGAAAGATGAGGAGATGAAGGCCATGAAGATGAACCACGCTGACCTGATCAGTCAGTTACAGCGAGAGCTAAAGCTGCAGACAAAGGAGAAAGAAGCAGCTCTGGGGCAAATTGAGGATCAGAGACGTCGGAGTGATACTCAGCTCCTAAATGAGAAGGACAAGGCACAGAAGCTACTAGAGGAGGTCGGCCTGGCAAAAGAGGAAATAATGCAACAACTCCAACACGAAAGAGAAGAGAGAGTTAAATATCAGATGGCCCTTCAGGAGAACAGGGGAGAATTGGAGGTTGAAAAGAAAGACCATGAGCAGGTCAGGTCAGAGATGCTCAGACTACAAGCAGAGCTTGAGAGAGTAGACAAGGAAAAGAGCAATCTTCAGTCTCAAGTACAACTTGGAGACCAGTCCAGACTTGTTCTTGAAAATCAACTAAACATGGCAGAGCAGGGCAGAAATGGGCTTCAGTCTCAACTGGATGATGTCAGACAAGAGTGTGTGAGCTTACAGGCCCAATTAGACCTTATGGAAGCCCTGCAGCGTGAGCTAGAAGAACAGCGACAAGACAGGCAGGCTCTGCAAGAGCAGGTGGAAGTTCTGTCTCAGGAGAAGGTTACACTGCTGTGGGAGATGGCCGAGCAGCGCCAGGAACTGCAGAGACAGATAAGCGAAGCACAAGAACAGAGGTGCGTGCACACATGTTTGTGTCAGCGCTTTGTATTTGTTTTTGATCATCTTCATGTCTTTGTTTATTTATTTTCTAATTTTATCTTCTTTCTCTTTTTCTAAGCTCCCCAAGTTCAGAAACAGATCACTGGAAGAAGCAATATGAGGAGCTATTTGTGAAAGTCCGGCCCTTCCAGGTCAGTCGTTCCTTCTTTTAGAAGAAGTGAAATGTGAAATTTCAGGACAGAAAAATGAATGTGTAGCGTGCAGTGAGTATGGGTTGAGATGGTTTTACTATTTTGATTCAGTCTCACAGCACTCCAGCCCAAGCACAGCTATTTTCAAGGGGGAAAAAAAGATAAACGAACATATCTGCCGCTCGGGTATTTTGTAGCCAGAATCTGCACAGTAGTGATCATGGAGTGTGTCCACAATACTGCTGATATAACCAACTTATCAGCAGTGAGTCAGTTTTAGCCGTAAAACATGGCGATGTCTAACCCGGTTTTTAATTGTGTCAAAAAGCTAATTTAAAAGAAACTTATCAGGAAAATGAACACTTCAACATAATAAGGTAGATAAGAATTTTGGGTCAAATCCAAAAATCCCATATTCAAACTCAGACCCCTCTGCAAATCTGTATTTTATTCCTGAGGTGTATTTGTGGTAGGATGTAGAACACCAACTGAACAACGTGAATGGGGGTTGTTGTATTGTCACTTTTATCTAGCAGTGTTGGTTATGTGTTGTTATGCCCCTCCAAGTGGCCTAAACAATAAATGTATATAGGTTTAGTGACATTGCTAAAGCTAAAATTACTGTGTGTTTGTGCACAGGAACAACTCAACGCATTTGCAGCAGAGAAAAATGCACTGCTCAATGAGAATGGCGCAAACCAGGAGGAGTTAAACAAACTGTCTGATGCATACGCTCGCCTGCTGGGCCACCAGAACCAGAAGCAGAAGATCAAACATGTGATAAAGCTCAAGGATGAGAACATCTCCCTTAAACAGGTAGAACATGGGGGAGAACAGCACTGACTGCTTTCCATAACACACAAGCTCAAGTGCCTGCACTTCATCCCGCTTCCTCACTTTTTCTGTGTGTGTCTGTGTGTAGGAGGTGTCAAAGCTTCGCTCCCAGGTGAGCCGACAGAAGACTGATCTGGAGCAGCTGAAGTCAAAGCTGCCTGGTGCTCCTCGCCGCAGGTTTGATCCCAGCAAAGCTTTCCACCATGACAAGGAAAACTGGCACACTGAAGCCAGTGAACCTCTTAAAGAAGGTAAGCAGTAAACTGACCTAACTGCAGCACCCTGAACCTTTGACAATATGACAAGCTGTGATAAGACCTAACAGTATCACTTTTTGTAATGATTGTCACTTTTTTGTGTGGAAGTCTAATTTGTTTTTTGTTTGTTTGTCAGGGAATCATTATGCATAATGGGGTTCTCCAACGTAACAAGCACTGACAACTAACTGGGTGGCAGATTTTATTTTCTAAGGTTTGGATTTTTGAATACCAACATCAAACAAGTTTTAGCAGTTCCTACTTACTTTCCAAGCATGCCAATACTTTACAGACCTTTTGCACTCACACTGTTTCATAAAGAGCCAGAGGATTTACTTGTTTTTATTATAAAAAGAAATGTATGGGAGCAGCATTTGAAAATAATGAGGAAGTCATTAGCAGTCAAAAAAAGCATAGTTGGCAAAAAGTGTTAAAAGTTTAGAAGTTTACTTTTGTGATGTTCTTAGAAATCTTAGGGGAGAAGAACCAATAACTACTTGATGGGGACTAGCTCTTAATAATCCTTTCTTTTTTTTTAAATAAAGACAGATTTGATCGTGCTTCTTAAACAAAAGTGTTTCTGAGGTTTATTTACTTCCTGAACGGAAAAAATGTTGTGTAAAATGCCTTTGCCACCTAGGTATTCTCAATCATGTCTGTCCTCAGCCAGTAGAGTGCACTGTTGCACTGCAGCCACAGGTTGTAGCACAGCAATGGGCTGTGGCAACCCATGTTTCATCCACTGCTGTATACCAGCTACATAGAACACCATCTTTGCAGAGAGGAGCCTTGGGTTATGGATCATGAAGCTTTATTTTCTTCATCTGATAAGACATAGCCAGCAAGTATTGGTCTTAAAATTGACTTGGAGACCTTTTTACATGCTATGAGTGTTGCTAGTTGTGAGGTGGCGCCTCAGTAACAGTAGCGCTCCAGGTGGTTAAGACTGCAAGGCTTATGGCAGCACTGCTCCACGATGCCTCTCTTCACCTTGGGCTCACTGTGGCCAGACAGAGCCGTCCACTGCTGCCGCTCGTCCCTGGACCTTTTTGACGGGAAACCTTTGAAGTGGAGAACGTTTCCGTAGCTTTGTGTTAAACACCGCTGCTGTGCAAACCCAAATACTAAAACTACCATTCAGACTGTTCACAGTTTAATGGAAGCTTAATGACTGTAATCTGATCTCGCCAATCCATTTAGTCTTGTTAGGATTCATTTTTTTATAGGCGATATGATGAAACTCCAACAGGGGCATGTCAGAGCCTACACCTCGCAACTTAACTTCAAAACATCAAAAGAATGTCTGAGGTTGAAGATTAAAATGAAGCATTCTGGGAATAGCCTAATGAGGAATGTGGGGATTTTTATAAGATTAGTGTTTATTGGATTTGTCACATCATAAATGTTAAAAGCAACTGAATTCAAATGAGGGTGGAGAGAGGCTTTGCCCGCTAATGATAGTTTATACAAAAACATAGCTTTAGTTCAGTGAAGCTTCCAGCATGCTCATTAGTCTGAGTCTGAAGTTTGCACGTAGTGGGCAGAGACACAGAGCCAAGCCTGGAGTCTCGGGAATGTCATGCTGTTCCTTTCTAAACGCCAACCATCAAGGGGACAATTAGGACGTATTTTACACAAGTCAAACAAAAGAAGTCACAACTATACCCAGACCTAACACAGCCTTACCCAGCAGCTGTTCCAGATCCCGCCTGTAGAGTCGGTTTGGACTGTAGAAAAAGCCCCTCTCCCCACACACAAAGTAGAGGGCGTCCACCAGGTGAGAGCCACACAGGTGCTGGACGGGGACAGAGGACGTCCCATGGGAGTAGAGCAGCAGCAGCAACATCCCACACACTGCCCACGGTATCCTGGCCATAGGAGGGGATATCTTTTGGAAAAAAGGAAAGTTCAAAAATAAAATTGTACACATCGAAACCACTGATTAATATTTAATTCCCAAGGGCAGAGTGGTTTAAGTTGAAGGATGAAGCGATGATCAAAT
This sequence comes from Trinectes maculatus, assembly GCA_016785345.1. Lineage (NCBI taxonomy): Eukaryota > Metazoa > Chordata > Actinopteri > Pleuronectiformes > Achiridae > Trinectes > Trinectes maculatus. Next base: position 144,672 of record JAFBJQ010000654.1, read on the forward strand.
TGAATCAGACATTGATGACTCTTAAGCATCACGAGACGCCTTGTTTTGATATTTCTGGATGGAGACGTTTCACGATGCACCTGTGATATTCCACCACACGGCTGCAGGCCTTCAGAGTATAATAGCACAAAGGCAACATAGAAAGCATGCAGCAGTTCCCCAATTCACAATAAGGCCTTTGAAGTGAGCAGAAAACTGAATAATTTATTCTTTCATTGGAAATCAAAGGCCAGGATGAAAAACTGCAGCGAAACAAGGTCTGCGGAAAAGTCACTGGATGATTTCTGACTCCGTCTGAAAGTCTTTATGTGACTCGGAGCAGGCAAAGTCATTAAGGAGGAAACAGGATTATTTCCAAAAACGATCTCTTGTTGACATATGCGATCATCAACCTGGTTGTCACTGGGCTGATGTGGTTATTATGCCCAATTATTGTTCAGTCTCTTAACCCCCCCCCTCCCCCCCGAAAAAACGTTATCTCTGATCTGATGACGCGCTGTCATTTCATGACTGCAAACAGCATTTCAGAGATCAGCTTTTCAAGGTTAGATTTCATGTTATTAGCTCATATCCACTTACTCCTTCTTAACTTTTACCCCAGATGACCTCATTTTATGGGAGCACCATCTGTTAAAAACTTAAAACACTGCCTGGGTCTTAAACGAGCGTTGTAGAGACTCGGTGCATCCTCAAGGTCGGTCCCCGCTTTGCTGTCCAGCTCCGCAGCTAGTGCTCAAGAGTGGAAATGATCTGTCCCAAGATTAGAGTATTGTGAGTGGAATCCCATGTCTGATGGATATTCTCCTGGGTTTAAAGTCCAACTCCTGTTTCAAGGTGAAAAATATATTTAGCAGTCATTTAGAAGCCATATAGAGCGTTAGTGGGCATCTTATGATGTACTGCAGATTACTAGATTGAAAATGAATCATTTTAACAGTGTCTTTAACAATGCACCTGTGCCAGGCATTACAACATTGGCAGAGCGCTCCACCGTATCCGGCCTGCCACTCCTCTATCCCTCTTGGCCACGCTCCAGGCTTCTTGGCACAGCGGACCGGTCGAATTAAAGAACCCCCGCTTGTGCTACTCTTTACTTTCACCCGGGTTATTACGCATAAATTTAAAAAAAAAAAAGAGAAGTTGCTTACCTGTGCACGAGGCCCTCGTGCAGCAGAGCAGCTTGCAGATGAAAGGGCCTAGGCCTGTTGGACGGGTCCAGGTACAGATAGCATCTTCCCTTTATAACTCCCCATGTCCACCTGGCCTTTGTCAGGCTCAGCGGAAAACACTAAGTTCCTCTCATTAACACCCTGACCTGTGCACACGTTGATCTGCTCATGAGTGGCACTAAGTCATTTAACCGGGGGTCTACCAACAGCTGAGTTGGGATGAAGTTAAGAAGGCACCTAGAGTGATACCTGTTTCAGCGCCTGCTGTTTGGTGGCCTGACTGGCACTGCTCACAGGCCCGGCGGACAAACACCATATGCCACGTTCGGATCACATAGTGAAGATTAGAGGCTTAGCAGTGACCACTAGTGGTGTGTTTAAGGACGGGGCAGTGTGCGCGGGCAGCACACATGTCCATCCTGCTCCTCGACAGAGCAGTTATATAGCAGGCTTTCACATAACTGTATCCAATAAGCATGCACATATGTGGCATAGTTGCATTTCTGTCAGTTACATTCATACATGTAATGTGATATTCAATCTCTGTCACTGACCTGAAGTGCTTTTGGCAAAGCTTTTCCTAATCCACTCTTAATGTGCATAACATGTGACATGTCACTGCTGTTTTTATACTTTTATGCTGGTAACTGCGTCAGGCGTCATTCATCATACATCATACGTGTAATCGGCGTGAGAGAAGGTTTGTCTTTTGTCCTCTGTAAAAGCTTTGTTCTATCTCATAGGTTCCCACATGCAGTCCTGCTCAGCAGCTGTCCTTTTGTAAAGAGGGTGGGCCAAAGTTAGACGAGAGGCGACACGCTATAATTTTATATATCGAACGATGACTCAGTTGTCAGACTCTGCGGATGCAGCACAGCTGTGTATTATCACATCTTTGTCTCTGTGGTTGAATTTAACCTTTGCTAGAGTCGGTAAAAATACTGAGATTCATTCATTCATTTATTTATTTATTTATTTACATAATTTGAATTTGCACTCCCTGCACTTTTGCACTTTCGCAACAACATGACATAACCTCAACTTACAACTTCAGGCGGAAACGGTTCAGTCTCTCAGGGGAAATTCTATATGATGCTTTAAGTTCAGTGACTATAAGTTCGAAGATTCAAGTTTTGGGGAAGCTGTGGTACGTGAATCTTACTATAACCAGATGATGATTTAAAGCCAGGATTTCTGCAGAGTGACAGAGCTGTCACTTCTAAATCCTCCACTGCCAACTGCTGCGGCTCTGCGGGACTATGTTACACTCTTTGTTCTGCACATCGCGTACATTGATCTGTATTTGCATCCTGCTGTATCTGTATTTTCCCTCTCACTGCAAATGCTTTGGGGACTCGGCACCGTCTGATATGTATGTAACACTTAATGCATGCATCGCCTCGGTTTCACATTCAGCTCAGTCTGCCTTGTGTTGCTTGTTGTGTCTGTTACACATATTTTTTTTCTCATCAGAAACTGCACAGATAACAAAAAAAAAACGATAGGATAAAATAAAAACACTAAAATCAGCTTGCATCCTGACCCTGTGTTGCCATGAATACATACTCCTATCTTGTTGTTGCAGATATAAAACTGCGGTATGAACTGCACTGAAATATCAAACGGCATCCAACAAATTAGCTTGTAAACATGTCATGTGTCAAAACTGATCATAGTGAGTTTTCATCAATAAAACAGAGGGAGCAAAAGATGAAAAACAACTTTAGGTCGGATTGCATTTGTGCTTTTAAAACGTAAGACAAGGGATGATACTGGCAGTGTAAAAATGATCAGGTAGCAGATTAACACTCTAAATTAATGACAGTGGAGTGATGACAGGTCTCTGAAAGCCCAACTAATGAAAGGATGGTCTTTGGAGGAGTGACATAATGAGAAAGGCGGGTTAGGAAAGCGACACAGCACCGTGGCACTTCGATTTGAGAAGGCGTTAAAATGTAGCACCAGGAAAGGTCCAACTTTTTGCCACGCTTTGAAACTGCATTCCTCGAGGGAGCGCAGCAAAGGCGGCAAGAGCTGTGAACAACATCTCTCTCTCCCCGGTTGCATGGCTGCTTCAAACACGCACATCAAATAGCAGAGGACGGGCAGACGCGCGCCCCAGACATGCAGAGACAGACAGAAGTTGGCTGGAAAGTCGGCTGGGTCCCGAAGGTGGGAGTTGCGTAACGCGTCTTCTCTTCCACTGCATTTGAAGAGATAAAAGGCAGTGCAGAGTTCAGCCCAGTGAAATGCTGTTAATCTGCTCTGATAGTGAGTCTTCTCACGCCCATAATTATACCAGGCTTTTCAAAGATGGAAACTGAAGGGACGCCGTACATTGGAGAAGAAGAAGAAAAATCGTTGACTGATGCAGCAGACAACAGAAACAGCTTGAATCATTATGTCTTTATGTGAGAGTTTGAAGCGTAAGACGGCAGAAGCCATAAGACAGATTTCCATAAGTCAGGTCTGAGAACTTGATACTCGTGCGCAGGCTCTGCACAGAACCCTCTGTGCTCAGACGGAGCAAATCTCTGAATATTAAGCAACTCCCCCCAAAAAACAAAAAAACTAAAATCACTCTGCGAGAAAGAATCAAAACAAAGTTGAGAGCTTCTGAATCCTTAGCAAGGGCAAACAGCGTGGATAATGGCAGGTCAAGTGTCCCTGCCATATGCAAGCATTGTCCAAAAGACAGAATGGACACATCCACCTGTTCCAGACACTGCCCTCCATTTGTGTCATGGCCTGTTGGCTCAGATCCATGACAGAACACTGCAGAGATTCAGGAAACGCCTGTGTGCATGTGTGTGTGTGTGTGTGTGTGTGATTGAGAGTGAGAGGGATGCTCTGGTGACTGCCCCCCGCCCCCCGCCCCCCGTCCTGACGCTGACAGTCGCTAATGCAGTACTAACCTCTGTCATGACCTACTTTGCTCTGCCACCTCTCTGTCTGGACCCTTACACAGCACACATACACGCACACACACACACACACACACATGCACATTAATGATGAGCAATGGGATATGGATCTGCTAATGATCCTGAAACAACAGAACTATTTGATTCATATCTTGCGCGCACATAGAGAGGACTGGCGGTTGGCGGGATGGGTTGGGTCTTGCCACGACCATAGTCTGACAGCTGAGAAAATGACCACATGTTATAAAATGGGACACGTCCCCAGGAGAGAGGTGAGGCGGGACACAATGACGGCCAGAAAATAGATTCCTATTTAAACCCTCGCGTGGCCGCGGCTTTTGCAACTCCCACTTGGTGCAAACCAAAGAATTCCATTTTTGAATTGGCATTTTTTTCCCCCCTTCCTCGAGCTCATGTGAGGTGCACTTTAATTTGATTGATTGATATGAGAGTGCCACGCTTCCTCTCTGAAGGGATTCATATTTTTTTTCTTCACACCATGTCTGCGGGGAGCAGGATGTTGTGTCTCTTCATATTGTGACCACCCCAACTGGGTATCCCAGCCTCTCCATGCACCACTGAGCAGCGGCAGCAGCTTAAAAAGCGCTTGATCCTTTACAGTTCTCACTGAGAGAGGGTGTTGATTCACTTTGACTTGACGCAGTCTGGTTTGTTGACGCTGACAGCACAGGAAATCAGTTTTTATGATTGCATCCATCTTTATATAACTCTGCGGGTGGTTGTGGTTGTGATGGGCTCCACGTGGTAACAGAGACCCAAAGTTAAAACTTCCTTCAGAGCAGTGATTCTTAACCATGTGGCCGCGAGCGCCACCTAGAGGGCCGCAAAAAAATAATTTTGCACCTGTGGGCCGTCAGGGCCGTGGAACAAAAAACGGTCACCATATAGCTAAAGTAGAGCCTATAGCAGGGGAGCGATCGCGATCGACCGGTAGCTCGCGTGCCAATTACAACAAACATTCCATAAAGTGCGATGCGACCAGTCCGAGATCTAACACGTGTCACCATGCGCCCGCGCGCATTTGGAGCGTAAAGACTGGACACGCGGACAGTGCGCGCGCTGCATAGACCAGCCTGAGACGTGTGTGTGTGTGTGAGCGTTTGACAAACTGTTTCAAGACTTTGTGTAGTGTCAGACCTGGCAACTCGGTTTCACCTGAACTCGTGCACAGTGGAGGAGGATGAGACTGTGACACTGCAGGCTGGAGACATGGAGGTGAGAACCAGGCCTCATGGAGGAAAAGTAGCCAAACACGAGGAGATGTGCCACCTCACTGACTGCATTATTTGGTTGCACTTATTTTTAATGGATAAATTCATAAATACCACCCCACCATGACTGATCATCATATGGAAGTCTGCTTGAACCTGGCATCCAGCTGCTACTGTCCAAACTATGCAACCCTGCTGACTCAGTGCAGTGCAAGTCATCAGAGTAAGGTATTGTCCATAAGTGTATTATGTATTACTTTATTGTGTCATAAGGCTTCATTCAGTTTGGCAGTGTATGCCAACATATATTGTATACTGTGGAAAAAATATATAAATATGTATTTAGCAATACAAATCAAAACCAAGGTTGAGATCAATCTGTTAAACTAATACAGTATTAATATTTGAATGGGCCCTGGGCCCCTATGTACTTGAAATGTTGGGCCCCAAGTTCAAAATGGTTAAGAACCCCTGCACTAGAGGGAATGTTAGGGGTCATAAATGTGATCCTAGTCAATCTCATGCTTTACCTGAGGCTAAAGTCGGAGTTATTAGGGTCCAGCCTCCAGGGGCATACAAACTGAATGACAACCCATCAAGGAATTGATGATATTTCATTCTGATATCTTAAGTTCACAAATCCACCGCGCTGCTGAAATGAGACTGTTATATGTTAGAATATAGCTCATTATCTCACTATATGTCAGTGTTTAGATAATGAGAACATTTCTTCTTACATATCATCTTGCAGTTGGGGTTTAGGTAGAGTTAAATCTTCAGGATTATAGCCAGGCTGCGCTCAACCACCTGCTATAATGAATGCTGGTGTATGTGTCTGCGCGTGTCTGTGAGTGTGTGCGCATGCTTGCACAAATCGATATGGCTGGTATCTGCCCTTAGCCCCCCCCCCCTCCCCCCCCCCCCCCCCCCCCCCCCCCGCTCTCTGAGATAAAGTAGAGAAAGCAGACCTATAGCCAGACGTATGAGTGGGATTAACAACAGGCGCTTATTTGGGAGAAGAAAAGAGGCCAAAGCTAAAGATAGAGGGATTTCAACACTTTTCATTATTTTGTTGAGAATGTGTACAGCAGCCTCTGTCAGGGAAAAGGTCAGAATCAATCAATCCAATGTTCTCTGTCAACCTGCCTCAAATTGCATATTGACTGGGTGTAAGGCTCTCCAAACGACTGGATTAGATGCATGTTGACAACTGTAATGCTACAGTGAGGCTTTTCTGGAGAGGTGTCTTCAGTGTATGCTGTTATTGGTTTGCTTGATAAAACAGAGGTCGGAGACGTTTCAAGGGAATTCGGGGCCCCAGGCTAACGCGACCTGGGGGCCGCTCATCGAACCAAACTGATCCCAGAGCTCGGGGGCCCCAGGCAGTTGCCTGTCTTGCCTCCGTTGTTGCATCGCCCCTGACAAAGACCGAGTTTTTCATCTCCTCCTCCAGAACTCTATACTGTGCAGGTGTGAATGTGTGTGCGAGAGAGAGAGAGAGAGAGAGAGAGGCAGTGGTAGTTGTAGGGCAGAATGCCAAACATGTCCATGTTGGTGTGTAGGCGCATGTACACCTGACACCCGAGAGTTATCTCCATCTGTAACTGTCTCCTATCTGCAGCAGCTGTTAATCTGATTATATATGTATATATATACATACATACATATGTGTGTGTGTGTGTATACAGGGGGTCCTCGAGTTACGACGGTCGCGAATTACGTCGTTTTCATGGTTACGACACATATCCCGTGAACTGCCTTGTTTCGGCTTAAGCGGTTTGCCCCGTAAATACGTACAGACTTCACACGGGAACTAGTTGGTGAGCGCTCTCTCTGTCTCTCAGCGCGCCTGCCGGCTCTCCAGCACCTCCACAGCTGTGTTTACTTATGTGAAATGGCCGGCCGGCGGGGGGAGGGGGGTGCTGCGGCACAGACGGACACAGATGCGTTCGGGATCGTGGCGATACCATAGGTTTATACACAACACAGGGTCTACACGGTTGATAACAGAAATCTAAAGGAAATTCTCATTACACTCGTGATCTCAACCCCTACGGTGTGTCAAGAGGGACAAAAAAGGCAATTCACCATGATAAACTCTTATTTTAGCGTGGTGTTATAGCGACATCTGGTGGCACAATGTATGCACAATGGCACAATGAATGTATGGTCCGACTTACGTCGAAATTCGGTTACGACACATTCTCTGGAACGGATCTCCGTCGTAACTCGAGGACCCCCTGTATATACAGTATATATATGTGTATGTATGTATACACACACATGCACACATGCAGTGGAGTTGCAGAAGATGGCTGCACGTTGCCCTGCCGGCTTCTCCCAGGTTCACACAGAGCATGTCGAGCAGCAGGTCTCACAGCTTTGATATGTTGATGAGAACCTTTTATGTGTTTGTGCGCGCGTTGCAGAGAACGTGTGCGCGTTTGACTGCTCTGCGCTTCAGATGTGTTGTCCTTTCATTCCACGGCCCTCCTATGAGAAAAGACCATCCCGTGGAAACTTCACATTTCATTGTGACGCGCCACAGATAAAGATTGAATTATCTGTGTTCTCCTTAAATCCCTGTTCCATTTTTTTTGTAACGGGGATGAAAGATTTTGTCTGCAGTGCCTGGGGAGCGGTGTACCCCCGCTGGTTTGTAATAGCTGAAATTAATTCCTCCGCCTGTCCCAGTTGTGCCTAAACAATTCAAGGGCGGTGTTAGATCTTAAAATGGAGAATTTACTGAATGGCCTTTGTGCCACAGTCACTGATAGCGTTTTTGTCAAGCATAATTCCACTTATCGTTGTCGTGTCCTACACAAACAGGTTTGTGTTGCCTATATGAATAACTATATGTGACACTTAATCACAGAGGTTGTTACCCATTAGTGTAAGTAATTTTTTTTTTACCCCACTGTTGGAAAAAAGGCGAAAAGAGCAGATAATTCTTTGAAGTGAAAGCGGAGGACTGTCTTCTGAGTCACCACAAAGAGTCTCAAGAAACAGGAAGCTGGGCGGGAATGGAGGAAGGTGAAAACAGAGGACTCTGGGTTTTCCTTTTTTTCACCTCTTTTGAAATTGCACTGGAATACTTAATCCTTTCCAGCTCGGGTTTGCTCCATAATTCAACAGTATGTGGTCCTGAGCTTTTCATCTGCACAATATTTTCACACAAACACAAACACACAGCTCGTACACTATGTGGAAAATGTGCAAAATGTGGATGTGAAAATTTCATTTTATTTTTATTTCCAGTGTAAAGAGAATGGAAGTGATATGTGTGTCCTGTGCACACAATGTCATGGTTTGACATAATGGACGTACAGCTTTGTAGGTTGTGTGCAGAGGCAATGAGACCTTAGCATCCTACTGTATTAGAAGCTCCCTCACGTTTTTACCACTCGCGACCTGAGTCACAGCAGCGTGACAGCGTGCATATTGAATTTGCTCCTTTTGTTATAAAAACCTACTGATACGAGCAGCTTTAAAGGTTTTATCTGCATGTTGGCGTTTTCCAGTCGGGCGCGTTCGCACGTTCGCCATGTTTGGACAGATGGGTGATGAGTGACTGACAGCAGTAATAACGCCTGCTCGAACAAAACACCATCACAGAGGCAGTGAATTTTTGTAGCTTCACACAACAATCAACATCGTACGGAGAGTAGAAAATAAAACACCTCATAGGATTCTGGGTAGTTCAACGTTTGCAACAGCTGCGGGATTAGGCACATTAAGCCGGAGCAGATGTAAACAACAGAAACAGGAAGTGGGTCTTCCGGAAGACTCACAGAACTCGACACAGGTTCAGGCGCCGCCACACTAACAGCTGTTTAAAAGACAGCGAGGCGGTTGAGTTACGACTCTGAACGGGTGTCAAGTGAAAGAGTCCAGCTTTAAACATTGTAACGGGGCAAAAAAAAGCGTTTAAAAAAAAACGCAAACAGCACAGATGATTTAGTGCCACCAACCTGACTTGTCACAGAGGCAATCCTTCTAATAGAGCCGCCACTGATTTATCACCGAGACTCTCCACAATAGAGACTGTAATGGGCTTTATTCATATTTTTATTTTATGAAACACGATGAAAGGGTCACGGCGGCCATTACGCTGATGAATGGTATGTGTTGGGTAAAGGAGACGCCATAAAGCCTTAAAAGTTAATGCTGTCATGTGCGGGCTGCTGTCCTGATGGAGTGGGAGGGCCCCGGCGGTGCAGCTAATAGACATCACTCAGCCAGGTAATGTCAGATCACTGGGGGACAAGACGGATATCACTCGGTGATGTTATGGGGCGTGTCGCGGTGCGACCGACACGTTTACGCCGGTTATTTATGCTCCTTAATGAAGAGCATAATGAAAATTGGACACAACTATAAATATGAGCAGGGAAAGTGTAATGCGGAGGGGCAATCATTGATGCAATTAAGGTGTCGTGCACGTGCAGTGTGAGCCTGGCCTCCCTGACTTCCTCCCGCTCCGTTCGCCAAGGCCTTATTTAATCCTGCAACATCACTTTTAATCAGCTGGGCGACGCCGGCGTAAATCCACTGATCTCGGAAAAGGAGGCTGGCATTTTAAATATGTTAATGCAAAAGCAATAAAGCCTTTGGTTAAACGAGCTCTGGCGTTATTGACAACGAGTGCGAGTGGTATTTCTTATCGTAATCGGCGTGTGGAAGTGTCTCTGTGGACAGTGTGCCTCCTGTGGGCATATCTGGAATGCAGGGAGAGTCAGAGCAGGGGGATTGTTGGCTGCACATCTCGGTGCTGTGTCAGATGTGTCAGCGCGTGAGCTGCAGGGAGGGAGGGTGGGAGAGAACGTCGGGTCAGGAGATATGGGAGGGAGAGAGAGAGAGAGAGATGGAGACAGATGAGAGAGGGAGTCCTGGAGCTGGAGTGATCCTGCGGACCAGATGCTGCTAAACTGCCGTCAGTGAGAAGCTCTGTCAGTCCTGGCTCTCATCTGTCACTGTCACCCTGCTACATCTCACCCTCTTCTTCTCCTCCACCTCATCTGCATTATCTTTTGCCCACGTGCTCCTTGCTCAGTCTTTGTTTACGTTGCGGTCTACACGGAGATCTGCATCACCTTTCCATGCAATGGACCTTGTTGACAATGTAAACTGTGAATGCAAAGGCTTCAAATTTTGCTCTGCTCCTTTAAAAAACAAAACACAGATACAAGATGATAAGAATTGTGAAACTGCACATGATGCAAAACTGCATTCGCCATCCTCACACACTGGAGCCGTGTGTCCTCCACTCTGAGAGGAAGATATGTATGTGGACAGAGAGGGACAGAGAGGGACAGAGAGGGACAGAGAGGGACAGAGAGGGACAGAGAGTGCCGTGTCCTTCCTGTGCAGAAGCCCCTCAGGTTATTGTGTCTAATAGCAGCCATCCCAGCTGTCACAGCCAGGATGGGGCGGCCTCTTGCACACTCTGATGACTTTGTTTTGTCCCCGTCTGAGAACGCTGTAGCTGACTGAGACTGTGTGTGTGTGTGTGTGTGTGTGTGTGTGTGTGTGTGTTTATGTTTGTGCCTTTACAGCCACATACGCACTGATTTGTGTTGGGTGAAACAGACCAAATTGTCCCCTCATGCCTGTATCCACTTTTCCATGTCTCTCTCTCTCTCTATCTCTGTGTGTGTGTTATGGTGGATAGTGGTGTGTGTGTCTGTGTGTGTGTGTGGGGTTATTCCCAGACCAAACCCTGTCATTTTGCGCCTGTCACATTTTGTTAAGTGTGTCTCACGCTCCTCCCTAATTCACCTTCATTCATTCATCATTCAGTCAGTCAGTCAGTCAGTCAGTCCGGGAAGAAGTTTTAATTTGATCAGCTATAGTTTTATTTCGTTTCTATCACATTCATCACAGTCACCCCCACCTTGTTCTCACCAGGCTATAACATGTGAGCTTATCTCGCTCAAGTTTTTTTCTGATCATCAGGTTTTGTTGACATTTGCAGTCTTGTATTTTTGTCATTTGCCTCAGACATAAACGTCTTAAGCATTATATTGTATATCATACCATTATCCTATGAAACACTCTCAGTGTATTGACAGTGCTTCATGCTGTGCTGGTGGCTGTTGTAGTGTTGACAGAGCTCGGGCACTGCAGTGAGCTGAACTGCATAAAAACAAACAAAAAAAATCTGTCTATCATCGTTAACTCTGTTTTGTCACTGAAAATAGAGATTTTTTTTTCTCTCTACTGCATTTTCGTCTCGTCCTTTTTTATCAGATGTTGCACTTATCGTCTTTCTAACTCTTATACACTTATATCAAAGCACCTTATATAATGCTCCATCAGATATTTATATAATTTATGGTTTTGCACTGAAGCTTTTGCTCAATGATCAACAGCCTCAGATCCACCATCCACAGTCTTTACAGCTAGTTTGATAACCTAGGTGAGGTATTGGTTTATGTTTGCAGAGGGTGTGCATGGTTTTGGAGGCTGTGGGTTTGGGGGAATAATAATCACTGTATCTGGACTGGAATGACGAAACAATGACGAAAGACGTTCAGAAAAACACCGCAGACATTACAATGAGTTACCAAATCCCAGCTCCAGTTTGATTCAAGGCCCAGTTTAAAGATATTGGCCCTGTGGGTAACATCTGCCGGCGTGATGCCATTTATCAGGTGTTGTGGAAAGCAGATTTCCCTCGAGTGTGTGAGTGAACAGTGAACCTGACTGTTATGGCAGGCAGCCACAGTAATGTACATGCCTCAGCCAGTGAGTTATTATAGTTGAGTGTAAAAGTGATGGGATAAGCTGAGCTTGCAGCAGGATAAGGTGAGAAGGTTGTGTGCCTTGTTTACTGCTGCAGGGGAAAGTTCTCGTATATGAACATTGTCTCTCAGACAGCAGACCGGGACTGCAAAGCATCATGACATTTTCCCATCAGCACTTAGAATGAGTTACAACTGGTTGATTTTGACTCATTAATTCTTGTTTTCTTATCTTTCAAAAAGCAGCAATGCAAAAAAAAAAAGAATCTCAAAGATTGACTTATTAGGTCGTTCCCTCAGTTGTTTACATCTTGTCTTCGTTTAGGATAATGCAATGATGGTGCAGCACCAGTGGAGGTGACACATATCAATGAGCGTGAATTGCCAGTGACGTCATCAGGCGGGGTGTTTGATAGCGTTGACTTGGTATAAGAAACGACTATGTCCATTTGATGTGCCACAATCTGCTATAACTAATTCACTCATTAGACTGTTTTAAACTGCTTACATTAGAAACCATTTCAGAACTGTTTTGTTCAATCCACCATTGTGCTGACTGCTTCGTTTGCTCTGGATATGTCTGGGATGGTATTAAAAGACACGGTAACAAGGTAGGATTTCAATTGGATGGAGTCTTAAAACCTCTCCCCACAGAAAAGAGCACAACTTAATACATTCGTATTAATAAAACTACATGTAATTGCTATTAGTCCCCGAGAGCAGGATTTTGAAAGTTGTTAATTTTCGAGATTAGGAGTGGAAAGTGGAAAAGTGGTATGCTGCTGACCGCGGATATGGAGAAAATAATTGGCGTGTAATCACTTTCTTACTATAATATGTTATTTTAATAATGAGTGTTTTTATATAGCCTCCACTGCTATTTGTTTGGCACTGAAACATAATATATCTACTTGGCCTAATTGATGTTTGTCTTCATTAACATCAACTGGCCTCTCTAAAACTGCTGCAGGTCTAACAATGCTGACATTGTTTATTATATATTTCGATGATTCTGCTAATGTTCCCCGCTCAGAACAAATCACTGTGCAGTTGTGTGGCACCTGTTGTGACCCTCTTCATTACAGCTGCCTGTCGGAGGTCTTATTAAAGCCTTGTTGATGCTACAGCAGCTACAAACACAGGTACTTTTATAATGGATGGTGCTCGTCTCAGGTACTGTGTTAACCAAGAAGTCAATTTCTCATCCACTGTTTAATCATCTGCGCCGTTTTAACTTTTGAGTCTCGTACTGCTGGAGTTTATTCCTATTAGACATTATTCCCATTAGACAGGCTCATTTTTTTTAACACAGTCAAAAAATTAGGTTTCACATACGTGCAGTGGGGAATCACTAGTAAAACATTTTTTTTCTATCTGGAAATTTAAAGGATGAATGGTATTTTGCCGTCTTCCACCAAGAGGCTGCCGCACAATCCACTAATGCCGGAGATATGTGTTTGGTGCAAATAACCAAAATTTATTATGCTAAGTTAAAATACCAGCCATTAACTTAAAAGTTCAGTCCCACCTAGCCCCTAAAAATGCATACTCTAGCAGGTAAGGCAAGAGCTCAACCTCCCCATCCAGGGCTAAGTGGCACTCTGCAGCCCTAAAAGAAGAAAGAATGTTATTACGACTGACACCTTCTTCAATCAAAGTTTATTAGGGCTCTGCCACCTCGACTAAAAAGCCACTACATCCTATAAAAGTTTCAACAACGCGTGCGCCTAAATGCAAGTCATTTATCATGGTTATTTAAATGCAGTGAATTTTTCCTTTTTTTCCTTGCATACTGTAGTTTTAATCAGATAGTCTACATGTGCACATGTGTGTACTGTATTTAGTTTTCTTTTAGTGTTTGGGGGGGGGAAAGCTTGGGCGTTTCTAGAATTTCCTAATTTTTTATTCAATTAAACACTCATCTGCAAGTTTGACTTTGACTAGTCCGAGAAGTTAGGAGCAGGAAACAGTGTGAAAAAGTGTGTGTGTGTGTTTGTGTGCATTATACCTGATAAAGTATAATACAGAAACCAGTGACGGCTGATTATTCAGCAGCTGTGACCATTTGTTCTTTCAAACAGTTGTAATGTAAAATATATATCAGCAAATTTGACAAATAACATACGTATGGAAAATAGAGAAAAAAACACACATTTGTGAATTGTTCTAATGCACAACAAAAGTTGGTCTCGTGTTGATACAAAAAGAATGCGCCTTTTCACAGAGGTGAGCTGATAACGCCATCGCTGAATAAAAAAAAAAAGCAGACGGAGAGAAGGAAGAGGCTTTTTTTGGTCAGATGAGCCAGAAGAAAACACCAGTTTACAGAGTGAAGTGAAGGCCAGGTATTGTAATGAATCATTATTCATGTTAGAGTTGTCACATTGTAGAATGTGGATTTTTAGAAACATGTTTGAGGTGCATACCTGCAGATATGGCAAAAAGCTCCCTTTCCCTTAGACATATTCATTTAATCGATTGTAAACACTGATGCTGCTTTAAAGTTTGGTTGGAAATGAATGGATAAAAAAAAAAAACAAAGAATAGTTTTTTAGGAGTGTGGTGCAGGCTGTGACAGACACAGTTATTGTACACTGTAAGCCACATAGAAGTATCTGGGTTATAAGAAGCGATCAGAATTAATTGAGAGTGACTTGCCACTTAATCACAGCTGCTTCCAGTGGTGTGTGAGCTATGATAGCAGCACATGAAGTAATGCCAGCGCTCAGGATAAACCAAATGTATTTCTGTTTGTTAGCATGGTGATGACACACGGCTGTAAACATCAACAGCTGCTTTGAGGATTTGGAGGTAATCATATCAGTGCTGTTGATAAGGACGCGTGACATTTGCTGAAGTTTCTTAAAGCCTTGAGAAGTAGACTACATCAAGTACACACCCACTGTTCCCACTGATCTCTAATCAATTTTTTTCTGCAGTAAGCTGCAGTCATAAGTGGAGAATGGCTCTGCATTAAAATTCCGTTTCTGTTCACTTCAAAAGAGCCTTTTAACGTCTGACATATTTACCTTTGAAAATGGACCGCTTTGAATGACACCTGTACTGGGATTTCATATTAAATAGGTCCAGGAAATGCGTGTATGTAGAATAATGAAGAGACTATTATTAATATATGGGAAGCAAATTCTCTACAGTTTGCAGAGAGCTGCTTTGAAATCTGATTTTGAATAGATGATATGTTTCTCGAGTGTAGTGAGGCATTGACTTTCTCTTGAGGTCTCAGAGACTCCAGCTGTAAAACGTGGTGAAAGGATTTTCATGTGCACCGCATCGATGAACATTGTGATTATTATTGTATTGATTAGTACTGATTCATAACAGGCAACACTACCTCCGTTTAAATAACCCCGGTTAAATCTAAAATTCATGGAGTCTCTCGGTTTGTAAGAGGACTGATGAAGTGTGGCAATGTAAAATTACTGTGTAGGACATGACACTGCTTTTTACACACACACACACACACACACACACACGTATATATATATATATATATAAAATGTATTCCATGGGAAAATATAGAACATATAGTTTCCATGAACAGGTTGCTAGCAATAATTGATTCCAGCATTAAACACAGCAGGATGTAATCCCACATCAATCACGCGCTAACCTTGAATTGTTGCTCAGCTCAAACTTTTCCGTCCCTATTAAATCTGCGCATTCTAATTAACATTGTCGGCGTAGTCTGTATTAGTTACTGTGGCCATATGCTCATCTCCCTCAGCTTCACAACAGCTGAATCAGTGGTCGTCTCTTTTAACCAGAAAACACAATATGACAGCATTTGGCAGCGCCTTTTTTCTCATCTTAATGCACTGCGGCTGCCAAAGGCTCTCGTCCAGCGGCAGCAGGTGGCAGTGTTGCACTTCTGCAGCTCCCTGCCGCGTGTCTTGGCCTCTGCTAAGAACCAACACTGATTAATTAGTTTATATAATGTTATGTAGACTTTGGTGTATTGGCTCTCATCTGCGTTGGCTCTCCTCCTCTGGTTGCAGACAGATTCACAGATACATGCATCACCATAGAGTGCATCAGTGTGTGGTGCAGCATGAATCAATCTCTATTGTCCAGTCAAGGCTTTTGTGAAGGGACGAAAATCTCCCCTTTTCTTTATTTCTCACCTTCCCCCTATTGACCGCCATATTTGTGCGCGCCCACACACACAAAGACATGATAATTTTCTGAAAAGGGACTTAACTATGTAGATTTTTTATTATGAATTTAAACAATCAAATCAAGGCTTATTCACTCTTTACAATTATTAAGGCGTTATACGCTTTAGTATGGAGAAAAGTCTGCAACTGAGTCCACAGAACGCTGAGACCAGAGGTGATGGAAAACCTTTCAAGCTTTGCTAAATTGCATTTGGTTGTTAAGCGTATTGTTAATTTCAATGAAAATTAATTTCCTTTCATTTCAATTTTGTAAGGTCAACTAACTTTGAATAGCTTACTGAGACTCCGCCATTATTAAATATGTCCTGATTGGGATTGGCCTCGACTGAACAGTTTATATGCTTGAAATAGAACAGGAAATTGTGGGTGCAAACCTTCTGGGAACATGATAAGGAAAATTCTTTCTTTCTTTTTTTTTTAATGAATCGGTTGTGTTCTTCCAGCAAAAGAAATTAATTGCACAGCTAAATATTGCATATTTAAATAGACATAGAATTTAAACGCTTGGCAATCAGTTGAGATAGAAAGACTTTTGACATTTGTCATATCAGAAAATAATGGAATGAAACATTAATTTAACAAGGTAGATCAAAAGTGTTGCGCCGGAAGATTTTTTTCCCCAATCGGAACTAGATTTTGTCATTTTACCAGGTGTTAGCAGTCCTTATGTTCACCGGAGTCTTAACTCGTAAGTTGTATCAATGTGTTTCTTATAATGGGATGATATGAAGATGTCAGGACTCTGTGAGTCACATAGACAGCTGAGTTTATTCTTTGCTCTCGGAGGATATAAAATATGTTTTGACAGACACTCTGACTGGTTTTCCTCTCCCCTGACAGCATGCTATGCATTTTTATGTCGCTGTAATGTCGGGATTGGATATTCTACAAACCTGGTTCTTCATCTAGACTGTTGAATAATTGCTGACGCACCATTGGCGTTCGCAGTAGCGAGTGTCCTTCTTAAACCTGGACTCTGACTTCTAGCCAGCCTCTTTAAAGGAGTCACAGCATGAAGGGCACCCGTAATTTAACAATCGACACCCTGACCGAGCAGCAAAAATGTCCCGGAGAAAGAGAAGAAAGGCTGTGTTTAACATATTTCATACCAACTGTGTGCAGATCTGGTCACACCCATTTTCTGTGAACCCATAGAAAATGGTAATTAATTTTTCATAGTGTGAATTCAAATCCTAATTTGGCGACGTGAGATTAAAAAAAAAACAATTTCAATAGCTGGCTCGTGGAAGTAATCCTCAGTGGCCAAGGACAAAAGGCTGTGGTGTTCAAGATATTCCCAGTGGCAGCTTCACAGCAGAGTGCAAAGAGGGATTTAGTGTTTTGTTTTGTTTTTTTTTCTTTGCTGAATCATATTAATAAAGCATGTACCAATGAATCCATAGCAACATACCACAGCGTTATGTTTTTGGTGTTTTGTAACGTTTATTATTATTTTGCATTGCCTGTCTCGGCTGCACATATCCCCATAGGTTGCACAGTACATGTTTGACAAGCAGCTAAATGAGCTGCACAGGCATTCGGTACATTGCAATTGGAGGAATTGCATTCGGTCGGGGTGGGTTCTACAGGCTGGATGGAAAGGTCGTGGAGGTTGTGAATCAGGCAGAATTCCTAATCAAGCCTTGTTGCAACTCTAATTAATTACAGCCCAGAGGGCAAGAGATCATACAGAAATGTACAAGCACATTTGCAAACACTGACACACACACACACACACACACACACACATATATACAGACTCAGAAACACATGCACACAAAAATGGGAATTATAACCTTGGATTGTCTCATGCTGCTGTGCACGTCACTCTGTGAGTGATTTGATGAGGTGTTGTAAAGTATCATTGTCTTCTACCCTGTTGCTTCACTTAGATTTCCTATATTACAGATTATAATTTAAACTATTGCGCCGAAACCCCGAACATTGAACCTTTGCTTGAGTAGTCGGGGGTTTTATGGAGTTGATGCACGCGTAGGAGTCCCGAATAAAAGACTTGTTTGTACAATAAAAAATAATACCACTATTGACCACATAAAACCTTTCCGGAAAGGTTATTGTCTTGTTTAATGGTGGAGAGTGACTCGTGTTTGTGGCAGGCAGCATTAGAAAGGCCAGTATGTGGGAGCTCATTAGCATTGGAGAGGCCAGCCAGAGGCTTCCAGGGCAGCTCTGTTTGCAAACAGTGAGAAGAGCAAGGACAAGCCAAAGAAGCACATCAGATTGTGTGTGTGTGTGTGTGTGTGTGTGTGTGCGTGTGTGTGTGTGTGTGTGTGTGTGTGTGTGTGTGTGAATTAGTACGTGTCCATGCATAATGGCATCTCGCTAAATTAGACAGTGATGAGTAAAGCTCTACTTGCTCATATTCTGGAAGTCACTCCCAGATCATCAGTTTCTGTAAAATATGGTGATCTTTGACACCTGAGATCAAAATGGACGGATCAAAAAAACAAAACAAACGACACTGATAAATTATTGACTAACAAAAAGGATGGCCAATATGAATATGTTAACCTTGAGTTTAACATTTTTGCTAATGTGCTGAGTAGGTGAAAAACACTGACTTAACTTCAATAATGGCAAGTTCTCAAACTCATACTGATGCAGAGTACATATTTTCCTAATCGATTTGGGAGCAAATCCTCCGTGAAGGCAAACAGGACTTTAGTATTCATGGGGGCACGCGTGGCTCCTGCTATGTTAATAACGCTGTCTTCAGACGCGCCGAGGCCATAATGAGGATTCGCAAATTCAAATCACAGTCCGCTACATATGTCAATGCCATCAATATACCACAGCTTGAGCTCCAGCGTTTCCTCTCCATTTCTGACAGGGGCCGACTTCTTGACCCTCCTCACTTCGACAAGGAGGCGGTGGGGAAGTTATCAGTGGCCCCATCAGATAATGACAAGATGATGACTGGCCTCTGGCCCCGGATTCATGGTTTACAGAAGAGCTGTTGGCAAGACGTCGAAAGACATAAAATGAAAAAAAAAAAGTCGAAAAAAAATATCACGAGGAATGGTGATGTGAGCAAAGGGTCGGATGAGCTCAGCCCCCTCCTCTCCCTTTACTCTGCAATCTTAATTTTTTCTGTATCGTCCATCCCAGTATCTCCGATTGGCGTTTTCACAGTGCTCACCCACCACGAGACCCCGTCTCTGCTTCAACTGTGTTAAATAAATGTTTAATAGGATGCGTACATGAGAGTCAATCTACTTTACTCTGCACACTCTGTAGTTGTTGTGAGTGTTTATGTAAATGAGAGATGGCGAGCGACTCTCCCTCTGGTCTGGTCTCAATGGATGCTATTTATTCACATGACAAAGGAGGCGGTTAAAAAGGGACCTTTTTTTGTTGTTGTTGTTTTTACATCTCATCAATGGCTCACATGAACTGTGTTGTTTTTTTTTTCCCCGATGCTGCGGTGTTAGCATTAGCACCTGGGAGGCTCATCGCTTGTATCATCATTATATGAAGGGCTACCAGGCTGCAGTGTTAATTTGTTTCAGTATCCCTGAGTCTCTCTTTAAGCTTCCCAAGGTACTCTTCTTCTTTTCTAGGTCTTCACTTCTAAATAATTAATCTAAAAAAAAAGAGAGAGAGAGAGAGAAGTACAGCTCATCATAATCAAAGTGCTTGATTAATTAGTGAAAAGAGAGAGGACAGTGTTAAGGGTTTGCTGCCTTTTGGTCCGCGCTTGTTTGCTAGTACTGGTTCTTAACCAGGATCCTCTGGGTCGCGACACCTTTTAAACACGGGCTTCGCTCGGGTTGAAAGGAGAAATAGTCGGTGAATAATTGTGCGGTGGCTTTCAGCAGGCGTGTTGTTGAAATGCTGGGATAGATCAGTGCCTGGGGTGTGTTTACCTGAGAAGGCTCTATCCCCACATCCCCTCCTCCTTCACCCCCCCCACCTCCCTCCACCCAGCGCTCCACTCCTCGCCTCTAATCCGTCTGATAAAGCATATCCTCCGCAGTCCCCCAGCAATATCTCCGCAGCAGCAGACCTGACAGTCCGCGTGTATATGCAAACGCACAGTCTGCTGTGTGGCCATGAGAAACCTGCAGACCGACACAAACAACTGGAGACGCACAAAGGTGTGCGCACCGGGGCTGAGGACGTGTAGTGCACCCACACAGATGCAGATTGCTGGACTTTCACATGCTTCCACACACACACACACACACGTGTAGCGACCCAACGGGCCCACCAAATTGAACAAACTCTCAGACACGAAGTGTTCAGCTAACAAGTGGAAGTGAGTGGCTCAGACAAATTGGTGTGTGCTGATGAATTGGTGGGTGTGTTCTTTGGCTAACAACACTTGGAGTAATGAGCAGGTTGCCCCTGATATAACCCCTGCACGCTGACTATACAGAGATGGATGCTGCCTTGAGAGCAGCACCTAGCTCCCATTTTTGTGTGTCCAGAGGTGTCTTTCCAAAGTTTGCAAAGTGAACCAGGTGGATGAATGTGCACGACCAGAATCCTCTTGGGGTCATCGCCAATGTCACGTACTTTAATGCGATCACTCCGGCACCAGACTATTTGTGTGTCCTATAAACACCGAGTCGAGCAGAAGAGCTCGCTCAATGGCTTTTACTATTCCGGGGACGGTGTGTGGAGACCGTTTGCTCATCTGCAAATGGCAAGCGAGATGCCAAGTCAGAGACATTAGTAGAGGGTGTTGCTGATATCAGACACATTTTTATTTACCCCGAGCATGAAATTGCACCACTCAAGCTGTTTGTGGCACTCAAAAGCTTCTGATTTCGTAACCTCCTGGTGGCACTTGGAGGTCTCCGAAACCATTGTTCCGAAAATACACACGTCGACATCTCCGCACCTCTGACAAACCTATCAGGCTCGCTTGCTGAGGCTTTTATGACCCGGTAGAACAGGACAATAGAGAATAGTTTACAACCGCGTCTGTCTGAGGCTGTGTGTTCGCCGAACGTTCCAGCTTGCCGGTTTATGCGACTCTTTATCAAAACGACGATTGCAGGCATATTCGCCGTGAGCTACTTCATGCATGTCAGGATGCACTTTGTTCACGTTGGCTCCGGTTTGATGCAAGACTTGCTACGTGAATTAGCTCAGCGTCATTGTGCCCCTCATTTACTCCTCCCCATTGCTGCATGGAAGC
Source organism: Trinectes maculatus (assembly GCA_016785345.1). NCBI lineage: Eukaryota > Metazoa > Chordata > Actinopteri > Pleuronectiformes > Achiridae > Trinectes > Trinectes maculatus. The sequence goes on from JAFBJQ010000654.1 coordinate 166,103, forward strand.
TGTTAACAACCTGGAGAGTCGCACAACCTCGGTACCTGCTCGACTTAAATCACACACTTTAATGACTCGACTTCCCAGCCAAGACACACAGGATCGAATACCGTGGCACGCTTTGCAGTTGGAGGAACGCCGCATCCGTACCACCTTCTCAGTCATTTACAGGTGATGAAGTTATTAAAACACAAGGCGGTGGTTCCTTTTTAATGCGCGTGGCTGCTGTTACAATATGTCAAGGACTAAACATAGTGATTCACTGTGATGGTCACAGCTCTCCTTGACCTCAGGTTTATTTAGGTAATTAAAAAAAAAAAAACAACACCACCGAAATGGTCAAAACCCCGAGGTTGTTATATTTAGAGAGTTACCTTGAGTCACGGAACAGGCAGGTTATGTGAGCTGAGCAAAAATATCCAGGGACACAGTGAAACCAAGCTGGGGTTGGGGGGGGGGTTGTTGTTGATTCTGGCAGAACTGTAAATATACGATTGCAGAGTCGTGTGGAGAACATCGCCTCATTATCCGTGGCACTTTTTCTTATGTGAGCGCACATGCATTTACATGCGCATGCGAATTTTCTCTGATAAGGTCCCCGAACTTCATCAAGACACACAGCACGGGGCCATTATCTGCGCACAGAGAGGCGCGCGGGGCCCCAGTGGCTGATTGGACTTAGGAACAAAGAGAAGCCTGAGATTAGTGAGGTATGGTAGAGGGGCTGCAGTCTGCAGGGCAACCATTTTGTTTACCTTTATCTTTATTCTTTTATTCTATTTCCTCTGCGTTATGTTTTGACTCCCAGTCAGGGGTGGGCGGAGAGTGATATCTTGTTTGGCTCCTGACAGCACCACTTGGAGAGGAAAATGAAAAGAGATGGTGATAACACAGAGACTCACGCATTCACACACACCTCCTGCCGGCCTGTCCACCCCACGCTGTTCATAGGGCAATTCAAACCTGGCAATTTAGGGCCGAGTTAAAGTGGAGGGAAAAGCCTAAAATAGTGAGGCAAGGCGAAAGAGAGCGGGAAAAATGGGAGACCTAGGGAGTGATTGGTGGAATGGCTGGGGACGGATGTAATTTTCAGACAACGGCAGGGAAGTGATGTAATTTTCTGGATGCAATTTGTCTGTGTGAGTGTACGCGGTTGTCTGCGTGGTGTGTAAGGTGGGATGATGCAGATGCTAAAGTAGCACTTGGATGGAGTGCTCATCAACTGAAGGAAACAAAACATCTCATCCTGGCAGGTTTTCATGGTGTAATGGGCAATTTCCGAATAAAAGGGGAATTCATATGATTGTGCATAGGCTTTGTTTGGTCACAGACACATTTGTCATCAGCTGACGTTAGATGAGCTTTCATTGTAAAACAGAGGATTGTAAAGTAACTAATAACTTGCTTTTCATCATAACAACCCAACGATGACACAGTGAGTATAATTTTGAGCAAATGAGCTTTAAAATTTGGGAAGGACTATTGATATTCATATAATTTTTATTTTGCCTTCTCTTTGGGATTTGCCATAGTATTGTTGTGATCGAACAACAATGTTTGTGCTTCTGGCTGTTGTGGTAGACAATTAGCCTGACAGATGAATGAAATAATGTGAGGCCATATTCTGCGACGGGTCCCTGCTGCCTACGCATTTATATCCATTTATGAGGGCACCTATTTTCACATCACCGGAAGGAGAAACATTAAAACTTTAGGGTTTGTAATTGAACGGTTTAACGGCAGCACTCACAAACCCAAGGACATCGGAGTTTTGAATATGAACTTTGAATGCAAACTTTAAATGTGATGACACTGGCTAAAAAGTCAGGTTGAATGATAACATAGAGGATTTCTTTAACAAACAAGTAAAATTGTGGTATACATTTATTTTGAGTTGACAGTGGACAAATGCGTCATTCCATATCTGGGCAATATTGTCATTTTATTACCTTATGAAGCAGATACCGGTATGTTGGAAAGCAACTGTCGTACTGGATGATCCTTTTAGCTCCTGTTTGGTCACCACCATCTCCCAAGGGAATCACCTGGTTCTTCACTTTCTAAATGATCCATTATCTTCTCCTGTGAGTCACCAGCTGCTGAGCAGGATGTGTAAAACAGGTTTACGAGGGAAACAGTGAGGTTGAATCAAAAGTGGATGTGTGGGTGCTTTAAAACCTATACAACGAGTTAACACCCTTTAGCTGATTTATGAATGAACTGGATTTGTGAACATGTCACATGCATATTTAAGATTCAAGACTTTGCATACAGAAATTTACAATTTGGTCACCCAGTCCAGTCTATAGGAAAGCTCGTTAGATTATTTGTTTCATTGGTCAGAGATGCTGGTGCTAGTGTGACATCGTGTGGCAGGGAATATCAAATATATACACTTTAATTAAAATAAGGATTTAAGGTGAGTGGCACATTTGACTTGTCCATAACTGTGACTTATGGTGAATCAATCTAAATGAAGCTAGTGATGTCATGCGGCTACGATCATAAACATGGCAGGATCAGCTCCCATTGTAAAACTGTCCTCTTACCTCATTCATTCATTTGACAGCAGGACAAGTGTAAGGGTGTATTTCCTGACATCCTGATGGTCTGAGCATTCAGTGAGCTTGATTATCATCATGTGACCGAACAGTTGACTTAGTAAATCCCGTAGAGGTTACAGTAAATGGCAGATATATTACCAACCCTTTACAATCTGCTCAGATAATTGAGTAGTTTAAAATAAGACCATATATCCAATCAGGGATATGAACCAGTTTTCATTGATGTAAACACGCAGGTCATGACCTCATGAATCAGAAAATATGTGCAGCCCAGTAGAATTTATTAGAGCATTCACCTGAAGATAAGACAGTGTTTATTGGCTCCGCTTGTGACCTCCTCGTCCTTGTGAATCCCAGCAGGACTGTTGTTAGTGTCTTGATTGAAGGTTACCTCCAGGTATAAAACACCCAGCGTCTGCAACAACAACTTTATAGAACACCTGTGGGAGTGAGATTTTATGAGCTCATTGGCTGCATGGTTTTACATTTTCCAGTTGGCACAGTGACTGATGCTGCAGGAAACGAACACTGAAGATCAGATGCTCACAGATAGCAGGAGGCTGCAGTCGGTCAAAGAAAAAGAAAATGCTGCGTCCTTTTTCTTTTATCATTATTTCCCGGAAATGACACACGTAAGCTAGTTAAACTCATCATGCATTGCCGTGCTTAACCTGAACCATGGGGCCAGTTTTCATTAAGAATATTTAATGATTATGCACTAACCACAAAAGCGTCGTAACAATTTGCCATAATCAAAGTCAAAATGATGAGTCAAGCACAGTTGTCCACACTATTAATACGCGATTAGCATACCTTTTTGAAGTGCCTTCAATAAATATGCCCATTTGCATGCATTTTGCATTACCATGCTGACAAGGGCTGACTGAGAGCGGCAGTATATATTTCCTCACGGCAGAGCACCTCAATTCTTTTGGGGGCAGTTGAAATTCTGCAGCAGACCAGCTTTCATTTTCATGGCTGCATTTACATGCTGTCCAACTGTCTACCACTTTGACTTATATATCAGGTGGCTTTATCGTCGGAAATAAAGCGGAGATAAATGTTGCTGACAAAGTGTAAAACACGGGCCCCACAACTATGCGCATGTGCATGTGTGAGTCTACGGGAAGTCCTGTGTTTGTGTGCGGTTGTGTACGTGTTGTTTAATGTCCTAAACCTTGAGCGCTTGTTTTAGTGTGTGTGTGTGTGTGTGTGTGTGTGTGCGTGTGTTTGTGTGTGCGTGTGTGTGTGTGAGCATTCTGCAGACTTTGCTTCTTGCGCCGTTCTTGCAGTTCTGCTGACGATGCACTTTCAGCCCGTGGCTGCAGGAAGTCACAGTCCGACCGAGCACAGGCACAAACACAGATCCGTGTGCGCAGGGTTGTATCTTTCCTGACATTTGACACAGATATGAATCCAGCTGTCACTAAAAAAATATCCATGGCCCTGGTCAAATTTATGTGGGGTTGCCAGAAATCATTATTTAGGGTCCGTTTCATAACTATAACTAGTGAATGGGGAGGGCACCATGTTTTCCAGTGAGCTGCTTCAGAGGATAGTTGGATAAAGACTGTGTTAAGAAATCCAGTATGTCTGCACAGATACAGCTCTTATTCTCTGACAGAACCAAGTCGACACTGAAATTTGAAAACCTATTCTCACTATATTACTTATATTAAGGGTCTAGATTCTTTTTGCTGGCACCTATGGTGCCTCTGTTATCTTGTTTGTACTTAAACAGTTTTACCAGGCTGGAGCTCCTTTATTTGGGGATGTTGCGGTGAACCTTTGTGCTCTCCTTCGAGGCTCCACTCCCACAGAAAACACAACTCTGGAGAATAACTGGAGAAAATCAAAGCGTTGCTCTCAGAAATATATAAATACAGACAGGGGGTTTTCAAATTTGTGTTTCTATAGTGTTTATTGTGCAGCTGAGAGGTAATAAAGTGGGGCGGGGGGTTTAGAAGACGTGTTTTGAAGAGTCTTTTTCTCACACTTCTGTATTTCTCATAGATATGATGCTCCCAATTTCTTCCATTCGACACTGTGGATATACTCGGAGCTTCCACTAAGGTTTGCTGTGGTGCATAGTAATGAGGGGGTCCTTGGACAAAAGAAAAACTCAACCTTTACAGCCCTCAGATGCAAATGGATTCATTAGAAAGCGGCCTCACTGGCTATACTCAGAATCAGTTGACAGGGTTGAACAGAAATATTCAGATCATGCACCATTGTTATTTCTCTCTCTCTCTCTTTCTCTTCCTGCTTTTTCCGTGTTTCGGCCGACCGGCCTCGAGTGTCCGTGTAGACTCGTAAGTGGCAAACTGAGGAATATGAGGGGTCACCCATCATTTAATAGCACAACATACACAAGGATGTAATGTAATATCACAGCCTAATCCAATTGAGCTGCACCCGAGGTGTAATTGATGGAGCAGACAGAGGAACACAAGTGAAATACAACAGAGAAAAAGCGAGTGACAAGTTGTGCACGTAGCTACAACAGCATGCAGGTGAACAGAGCAGACAGATACTACCAATAAATATAACATTATATTTCATAAACACTATCACAACTCTTTTGATTCGATGCAAACGCGCTGTATTGTGACTCACCAATAATGACAGAGGGTGAGAAAATAAAAACACACAATGAGTGGAGGCAGGTTAACGTGGCGGCTGTGTGGGCTTCAGGCTTCTTCTTCTGTGCTCAGCATTTCTGTGGCTCATTGAAAACAAACAACGTCCCAGTCCAGCACAAAAGACATTGCCTTTCTGTCTCTTCACTGTTTTTTTTTTTTGTTGTGTCTGAAATAGCCTTTCAGCACCCACACACACACACACACACATGCACACACACACACACAGTGCAAGCCTGTTATCTATCATGCGACCATATAATGTACATGTCAGTGGAAGTATACACACAGAGTGATGTGAAGATGTGTCCCAGAAAATGAAACCGCAGTCTCAATTGAGAAACAACCAGCAGTAATGCTCTTTGGACAGAAAAGACACATTAGTAAAGGCTCAGCGTGGTGATGGAGAGGATGACTGAGAGGTACAACTGATTTCTCATTGTGGTGAGGAGAATAACACACACACACACACACACGCACACATACACAAGTGTGTGGTTGTGTGTGTGTGTGAATGTCAACTTTTAACTTTACGCTGATGTGCACATTAAAAAAGTTCTGACTGTTAAGACCTCTACTTTTAAATGACAGTGTGTTATAATAAAACACCACTGCCTGGTCTTTATGTCCAGAGACGTCTTAACCCCATTCTGATTTCCATCACCAACTTTATAGATTTATTTTATTGCAACCAGTTTCTATTGTTTCATCCTTGTATGCGAATTTTAATCAGTTTTATCAAAGTTTTTGCACGGCTGGATGGATTGGTGTAAATACTGCAGTAGCCAATAGACCGTCAGTGACCGTTGCCATAGAGAGGTGGTTGGTCAAACAGCAATTGTCGTAGTAATGAAATGAAAAACACTACATCTTTATAATTATGAGTACTTGTGGTAAATTTATTGAGTTATTTCTCAGCAGCATTTTCTTTAGCTTAAGAGTTGCAATTAACGGCAGCTTTGTAATTTTATGATACACGGGCTTGTTGGAGTGACATTTACTTTAAAGTTGCATCATGTGTCTTTTGTATTGTAAACTTAAATGTGAACAGTGTCAGGGGGACAAAAATCCACTTAAACTTAATGTGACTCCTCGGCTGGACTCACAAGCTGCTTTGTGTCACCTGATGAATTTGTGTCTCGTCTTGTACTGGCACTTTGTGTGCTTATAATTACCTCAGGTATTAGCCTTGCACTTTGAGATGTTCTTTATCATCTCTTCTTTCATTTTTATTATGGTTACTCAGCTTAGCTTGTTGGCACGCAAACTAAACACAAGACTACAGCCATGTTACAGCTGCAGGGGCTGATGAGCTTCTATATGTACTTTGACATAAACCTAACTGGTGGACGAATGGATCATATGACAGCACCAAATGAGAGTCTGAGAAATGCTCCTGGTAATCAATATACTGTACACCAACCCCCGACTGACATTATGATCCCTTTTATTATAAATCCCTACATTAAAAATGGTTTGTTTTGTTTTTCCTGTATATGAACATATATCCACAGGGCTTAATCCTCCCGCTGCAAACACTTTGATAGCAGAGAGATATGTTCTTCATAAACACAGAAACACCGTGGATATGAACTGTGGGAAAAAAACAAAAACACGAATGGATTCTCTGAACGGGATCCAAATAAAATGAAATAATAGTGGGGTTATAGTGAGGACACTGGTGAATTCAGTGAATGGATTGTTTTCCGTGGTTTATGTCAAGTGTTTTTCTACAGATTTCCTCGCCTGTAGTTTGTCCAGGGGACTCTCATATTTTATTCACGGCTGTTTTTGTTTTTCCTTTCTTTCTTTTTTTTTATCTCACGCCTTCCTGCAAGGATGGGATGAAATGGCGCAAACCGTATTTTTTTACAACATCCAGGGAACTGAAGCGTTAGCGTGCATTTGTAGGAGTTTGTCAGACTTGCCCGAGGACTCGACGTGGGGAGTTTCCCCGGCGCTCTCGCTGAGCCTCAAAGTCACCCTGATGAATTAATTGTCTGCATTTCTTATGCAGAGACTGAGCGAGGAGGAGACAGGGCGATGACTATAGTGAACAGTAGGGGACAGTAATTGAATCCCAGAGTTATTGATTTAGCCGGAGTATCACTGCGGGACACCTACGGCCAAGATTGTCAGTAAAACTCTGATTAGCATTCACTATGCTAATGGCTGGCTTACTGTAATTATGCTTTGTTGCGCTCACTATCTATCTGGGCTTTTCTTCCCAGCGCCATCTTTACTTTCCGCTCAGTCTGTCTCATGTGATGACTTTCTACCACAATGTTTTTTTCCATATCTCCCTCCTGCTGTTTTCTCTTTACCCTTTGTCTTGCTGCCTTCGGTTGAAGCAGCAACCCTCTAGACTTTTTTTCCTCTCCCATCCCGTGTGCCTGCAGCTCCTGGATGCATATATATATATATATATATATATATATATATGTATATATGTATGTATACACACACACACACACACATATATGTGTGTGTGTATATGTGTGTATATATAGTATGTGTTTGCGAGGGTGCACTCTTCCAGCTGCAGTAAAGGCACTTTTCTCTCCCTGGGCCCAAAGCCAGAGACCAACGCTGATGTTTTACAGCAAACCACCGCGGAGGCACTGGCAGAACTGCCGAGATGGCACTTTCCCACCTCAGTCCGTGGCCTCCTTGCCACTCCCCTCCAGCCCCTCCAGCCCCTGGGGATCTCTGGAGATAAGCATTGAACATCTCCGGATGCCACTTTGCATAAATGTTTAATAGCAGGGAAAACATTAGCATCAGTAATTAAAGCAGTAATTTAAGCCTAGACGCCATCAACAGGCGAGCTACTTCCACGCTGGAATAACACCACTGAAACACAGTAATTAGCTTTGCTTTGATTGGACGGGAGACTGGGCTTCGAGAATGTGTGTGCGTGTGTGTGTGTGTGTGTGTCTGCCTATCCTCCATGCATTAGCGAGTTTGCAAATAACCCGATTGATCTGCTACTCTCCATATGCCCGCATTCAGGATTGATTACGTGTGGAAGTGTGTACACACAGGCGGCGCATGCATGTGTGTCGAATGGCATTTGACATGAGTTTGAACAGTGTTAAACATTCGCCTGAGGAGGTCAGATATTGTGTTGGACTTCCCTACGGAAACTGTTGTTGTCCTATGTCTTCATCTGTGTCCTGTGAGCCTCTCTCCGCCTCTAATTCCCCCTAAACTCCAGACTCTAACCTTTGTGTTCGCCTGGGACCTCCGGGACACCAGCCTGCATTCTTTTTCATTAAAGTGCTATGATAGCAATATGGCTGTGAGGGGGGATGATATGTTTTGCTTTTTTCCACTGGCATCAAAAATCGTTAGGGGTGCAGGGAGGTCAGCCTGGCTCGTATCTGGCTTTTAATGGCTCCTTAAAGCGAGGCCCCTGGGATGGGTGTAGCACACACACACACACATGTACACGTACGTACTCACAAACAAAAGGGTGTCTGAAACCAAGCCAAGACCTTGCTCTCGTCTCCCCTCTCTCTTTTTATTTCACTCTTTTTGCTCATTCTCTCTCTCTCTCTCGCCAAATAGCCGCAGCTTTTGATCTATTGCTAAAGACTGCTGCCGGAGCATCAGCGGTATTCTCTGATTGTAACTCATCCTTGCTCTAACTGATTCTCCGCTGAGGATACTTTCCGTCTCTGTTCCATTCAGGCTTTTCTTTCCATTTGAAATGGTCGGCGCTCGTCCTATTCAGCGAGCATTTCTATCAAACTCCTGTCAGGAATTCGCATTCATGTATCAGTGCGGCGATAAAATGCCTGACCTTTGACCTTTCCAGAAAGAAGACTTTTCACCTCTGCTGCTTCTTTTCAGTATGCTGATAGAGTTTCGGTGCAGTTTAATTAAGCGTATTGAGTTTGCATCAGCAGTCGGGTGTTATATGGCCAGCCGGGTATGCACACACTCGCGTAAACACGCACGCACACTCACAGACACACTTTGCCGCGCTGCCATGCACACTCCTATCCATCCCAGCTGACAGCTTGTTAATTGCCAGGGGGTTAACTGGAAGTGGTGGTGTAATTGCATCAGAGTTTTAATTTACCCTGGCCTCTCATTTATTTACCTAGCTGTAGATTTTAAAGCAGCATTAATCGTCTGGGTTCACCAGGACAAAGTGGGGATCGACAGGTTGGACGTCAGTCCAGGCTCGGTGCGGGGAACCTGTAGATCGCTCAGTGAGACTTTGATTAAATCAGCAAGATGGCTGCAAACTTCTTTTTCAAACCAGAATATTGTTAAAATATGATAATCATTGAGTCAATGTATTGCTCCTCAACTTTTCAGGGCCCATCCTTATTTAACTGCTACGGCGTTTGATAATGTGCGGCAGTGATGGATGATTTGCCTCTGCAGAGCTGTCTCTTTATCACTGCTTTGTGCAGCTTTTTCTCACAAATACTGAATGCCGCCGCTCGTGAGGCCTTGATGCTTGAATACGTGGCACTTTATGACATTTTTTTCTTTCCCTCTGTGATGCTTTTTCCGACTGTGACCTTGGGGAAACAGCAAAGTAGAAAGGCCTTGGCAGTCACATTGATTCGACAAGGGAGCAACGACAAGTGCTGCTGCAGACCAACCTTTAGTTAGAGAAATTATTTTTTTTTTTGGGGGGGGGTAGGCGGGCACTGATAGATCTATGAAACATAGAAATGTTGACTATGTTTCATAGACTATGTTGAATTAAAATAATGAACTCTGTGTTACTTAGGGCTCGTCTTTGTTTCTGTGTGTATGTGTGAGTCAGTGAGCTCTAAGTGCTCATTCACATTCCGCATCAGAATGAAGTGACTCTGGTGAAGACGTCAGCAAATGATAGAAATTCCCAGAAGCAGTTCGCATCTGAAGCTTGATGCCCCACGACACACACACACACACACACACACATGCAGGCGGGCACTCACCCACTCACTCACCCGCTGCTATGAGCCCATCCATCCATCTCTTTGACATGATTGTTCCTCTCTTGTTACTTTATGTTCTAATCCATCAGCTATGAGTAAAACAGCAATTACACCCGGCCATCGATGCAGTCAGCGGACAGAGTCAGAGTTATGGCATAGTGCATTACTGCAAATTGCTCTTAAAGTTCCTTTTTTTTTTCCCTTCAGAAAATGGGGAGCAAGTGGAGAGTAATGGGCGCTCATAATAAGGCGCATCATTAGGATAGATTCAGTCGTCTCGCAGTTTTAATTGCAGCCAGCCGATTTTTACTCATGTGAGAATATCCCAGTTTGACTTGTGGTTTTCCTTACTACTGCCCGCGTTCCCTCCGAGGTCAGAACTCCCATTCTGTCTCAGCTGCTTCAGTCTTCTTCTCTCACTGTTTCATCCTATGTTTTCTTCTCATATTTTCTAAGTTGTCTGCTGTCCACCTGCACAGGCTGGGACTCTGTAAGCCGACGCACACTAAACGGCGAAACGGCAGAATAAAATAGCTTCACTTTATGAACGATGCATGAACCTGAAGCACCCATCCTGAACAAAATGACTTAATGAGCAGCTGAAGAACCAATTAGTGTCATGTGATGATAGGAAAAAATAGCATCTGGTTAAAAAGAGAAGAGGCTGATGGGCTAGATGGAAGGAAAGGTGAAGAGATGAGCGGTGTCCTATAAGCCAGTGCTCGAGGAGATAGATGGATGGTGTGTGTGTGTGTGTGTGTGTGTGTGGGTGGAGTTGTCCTTGGTGTGGTGCTGATTGTGTATGAGGTGGTGCTCAGCAGGACAGATGGTGCTAGTGGGCAGATGAGTGAATAATGATGTTTCACCACAGTGAAGTAATTACCTGCTCCCAGGCCCTCGCTGCAATCTGCACCGCTGCATGCATGCATGTCAGCATATGGATTCTTACACACACGTACACATTTTCGTGCATGACCTCGTGAATCGTAACATACTATATACTCCATTCATGCACTGTATACTCAGACATACCAACAGACAGTATAAAACGCAGACAAGGGTTTTCTCATACTCCTGTGATTGGGAGAAACGCGTCTGCAGCAAGAGATGTGAAGTGTATGATAAAGGCCCACTAACGTTTTATTTCATACATGTGAAAACACCCGACCTGACATACAAGTTTATGGTCATTTTATATCTTCAGCAACACAAAATGCTGGGGCACGATAAATACCACAGCTGGAATACACTGTCGGGTTTTTTTTAATGCAGCCATGTAAATCACTGTCCTATTGTAAAGTGCTGTGACATCACACTACAGTTTCAATGGGACTGATGCAGATTCTGATTTTAATTTGAATTAATTGTACCTCTTGTACGATTATGATGGTTTGCAGACAACAAGTGTATGCATTGCAGATCATGCAGAGACTACATGTACTGTATTTATCTCAAACCTTCATTTTACAATCTTAGATTCTCTTTTACAGCCCTCAACTGCACCGTTTTATGAAGTCACCACTCTGATCAACGTCATTTCCAGCAGCGAGCATGTTCACGCGATGTCAGACCACGTCAGACCACGTTTATTGACATGCACCAAAACCAGCTGTTGGTCTTGCGATGCACAGCACGTTGAGAGCAGTGCGGTAAGCGAGGTTAGATTAGTTCAAGTGCAAAACAGTGTTCAGCGTGTGTGAAAGGTGGACTGCAGAAAAGTTCAGCTGGTGGAGGACGAAAGATGGACTTGGGGTGTGTGATGAATTTATGATCCGCACACTGAAGCTGGTGGGCCAGTTAACAGCAGGACTACTAAACAGGGTGTTTTTGTGCTGCTGGACTTATTGGGAAAACTTGTGGCATTTCAGATGTCCACTTTTGCCCTGCTCCACTATACTGCCTGCAGTCTCTACCCTGTGCCCTGAGTACAGATGAGTCAGGATATTGTTTCATCATGAGTTTAATTTCTATTTAATTTATTTATATGCTTGTATACTTACTTACGGGGGCCTGAGGAAATATTGCTGTTGCCCTAGTAAATGAGGTCTAATGCAGCCTTGGCAAAGGCGCAGACACACAGAAGGGGAGGGATATTTCCCTAAGTGATTAATGCTCAACTATCTGAGCTTCACACAACACTTTGTAAGAGACACCACAGTGTGTCAGACCACCACAGGTCATGCAGAATACCAACATCACTGTGACAAGTTGCAATATATCAGGCACTTTGGCAGCTCCGGTCTCTTTCTGTCCTTGAGGTAAATAACTATTGTAGCTAAAATAAGCTCATATTCACACATGCATATCCTTTACCTCATTTTGCTGCCTGCACTAATGGATTCTTGTGGCTGCGGTATATTTTGTTTTTCTTGCATTTTTCTCATGAAATTTCTATCAGCTGTCAACTCGTTTGCATAAAGCTAAGGCTTCTGCTGTAGCTCGACGCTCTGGGGATTTGCTGCTGGTACGTTCGAGCATCATGTGAATAGAGTTGCACGATATACATAGTTTACGATAGTATCTGCTATGTTGTTTTGTGGATATGTCGATTTTACATTATCGAGTAGTTATGCTATCTGTAAAAGAAAACAAACGAAAGGAACATAAAAGTTCTCATTCAGCGACTTGAACACCACATGAATCATAGATAGTTACTCTCATGTCAGAGGAAACCTGGAGGAATCTCTGCTCAGAGCAACGAGCCCAGCGGACCATTTACTGCGAGATGTGGCTCTACCTCACTCACCTGGACCAAATGGTTCGGTCCAAATAACGTTATCCGCAACATATACGGAAAAACTGTCGCCGTGGTGAAAGAGCAGCTCAACAACCAATCTCTGTCTATTACCTCCTGCTTGTACGCTGTTTGAAACACTGTTTGTCACAGCACCGGCGCTGTGGGTCGGTAACCTAGTAGCGCAGGACTGTTGCGTCACAACTGTTGCATCACTATATGCCTATAGCATATAGTGCACATAAAGGGGAAACACTGTCGACAACACAGTTGACCTTAGAGCAGAGAACCTGAATGTTTACCCATTTAATGTCTCTTCATCGGAGTTTAACATTGGAGTTTTACATTGGAGTCTCTTGAATGCTTAAGATGAAAGAAAATAAACAAGCGCTGTTGTTCTGAAACAGTGTGTCCATCTGTAGATGTCCCGGTGAGCAAGAAGATTTTTACAGATTTTTTTTGTAAAAAAGAAATCACATTTTAAATAATACCAACATATTATTATTATTATTATTATTATTATTATTATTATTGAATAACTAAAACCTATTTTTTACACCCCTACATGTAAACAACTTTTTCTCTCGACTATTTCATAGCTTTGTTATTCATTGAGAAACACAGACAAAATAGAAAAATGGTTTTGACAATTTAGTCTGAGTTTTATATTTCATCTCACATGTTTCTTTTAGGATCAAACCTTTGGTGTTAGTGAGCAAACAAGCACAGGCAACACACACACACACACACACACACACACACACACACACACACACACACACACACACACGTGTTACCCAATAGCAGCTGAATGATTTTTATGGTTGATGAAATATTTAAGGTAGTTGCTCCAGCACTGACTGCTCCCGAGTGCTATTATGTGGAATTTCTAATAAACCTCTTGGTGAGTTGGATTTAAGTGTGCCCCCCACCCCCCCGCCCCACAAAAAAATCAAACTCTGTTCTTATGTCTTATTCACAGTATTGTGGTCAAATGGAATACTGTTAGTAGTTGTTAAATATCAGTTTCTCTGCACTTTGAAGAAAAGTTTCTTTCTTTTTCTTTCTTTTTTTTTAAATCAGCTCGAGAGCCTGGTGTGGCATGACTGCTTCCTGCTTCCTCTGCTGATCTGGATCTGAGATGTACTCATGGTGAATTGCAAGTAAGTTCTTGCTACTCCTTTAAATTCAGGTGAAGGTTGAGGATGGATATCTGCAGGGAAAACCCCCAAAATTAAGCCATCGCTAATCAATATTCAATATTAGCGGTGGATTAAATGGCCGTATATATGCAATGTAAGCTTGTTGAGAATAATATCACAGTGTCATTCGCCTTAGCTCTCAAGATTGTTTTAGAGTCTTTCAGCGAATTGTTGTTTTTCTTTTGTGGCCTGCAGATTTACTGTTTTGGTTTATATGGGACATGGAAAGCAGACACATGTAAGCATCTATAAAAACAACATAGGGCTGCTAAAGCTAAAGAGGACGGTGACGTACTGCAGCATTTGTCAAATGGGCCCAAACGTGAACTGTTTCTGAACGGTTTGCTTGAAGGCTCATGGAGGCGTTCAAAGAAAACTGTTCATTAAGACGACAGCAGGGACGGTTTAAGTTCATTACAGTGTTGGCCAAATGCGATGCAATTATGTTTGTTTTTATTTTTTTTTATTGCCAGTCTACCGTCCTGTCAGATTTATATGTGATGGTGTGACTGCGATAAATTATATCCTATAAGCCAGGAACTATAGCACCAAATCCCAGGACTGGTTAGTTCTAGATGCTCCACACATCATTTAGGAGCTAGTTACCACAGCTATATGCACTACCTCATTAAGTAGAGGCTCGCATCTACTGTATATGCAAGGCGGTGTATCACTTGCAGGTCATCACTTAGCTACTCTACATTCTGCAGCTGTCGTCTCCCGGTCCAGACAGCAACCACTTCATCAAAATCAGCTGCTGGAAAGTCACACAAATTACCCACAGGAACCCACTACAGAGCTTGAAATAGCAATCAATTTCATCGCTATCACAGCTGATGTCATATGCGGTAAACACTGCCGTGCATAGCTTATGCTAATGACGGGGAAAAAGGGAGGAGGGAGGGGGGGCGAGAGAGAGAGATGGTCCTCGAATGATATCGTCCTTTCATGTGGTTGGTTAAGTGATGAGCACTGGTGGAACATGCCACGTAAATGTGCCCTTGGGAAACAATAGTAGATCACTTGTAGCAGTGATCATCGCTCAGCTCCTTTCTACACATTACAATAGAAAGCCATAACTATTGTAATGTGTAGAAAAGAGCTGAAGGGCGATTGTCTCTTCTCACCATCCTACATAGACGACCATGTCAACACTCTGTAGGTGTCTAACAGTACCTTTAGTTGCGTTACGTTTTTGTGTTTGTGCAATGTGCATCCTAAGCAAACTATTTTTTAAAATTAATCTCATCATAATAATTAAATACCCCTGCAGTGTCACATCATTAACAGGGTCTGTTATGGTCACGGCTCTTTGCATGGGCTTCCTGCGTGCAGCAGTTCAAACAGGCTTTTCAGTCGCGGCTAACTCAGGCTCAGGACATGACGAGATGGAAGAAAGGTCATGAAAACCAGCCTCCGTTTTCCTCACTCGGCTTTTGGGAATGAGAAAATACAGTAGTTTGTCAGGCGGTTTGTGATGAAGCTTAAATTTGGATACAATGTGTGAATCTGAGCAGTGCTGAGGAAGTGAGTTGTGAATAAGCCGGGCTGCAGTGCGCAAGCATCCTCCTCCTCTGATCTTCTCCCACCTCCCCCTCTGTCTCCTCTCACTCTCGGGGGTGGGGGGACTGTATCCTCATCTCAAAGGCCACTGCGTCACTCTCTCGACTTGAGCTATCTTCAGGAGGAAAAAGTTGCAAGTCTGTTCCTCCGTCTGATTTCCGCCCCTTTTCATCTTTCCATTCCCTGTGCACTGCGTAGTGTTGGCGGACCCGTTGCAGATATACCGTACTCTCACGTCAACATAACACAACCTACTTATATCTCCGAGGAGCATCACAGGAAACCACTTAAAAGCACTGCGCATCTGTAGCTGGCGAGGTTGCGCGGACTGCTCGGGCGGTGTGGCGTGTTGGATAACAGTGATTGAACTGCCTGCATTTAAAAGGCAACAGAGCAATGCAGATTATTCACTTTTGACAGTTTACCTATCAGTTCTTAACTTCAAGTGTATAAAGTGCAAAGATGGACAAGAGATCAGCGAAGTTCCGACACTGATTTATTGTGGCGTTACCTGAGAAGAACATCTTATGGTTCCATAAATACTCGTCAAGTGATTTTATCCAGTTTAGCTCAAATATAACTTCACTTAAAAAGCTACTCCGAATATTTGAACATGTGAACTTATACTGTATGAACATTTAGATACACACGCTAACAGGTGAAAATGGAGGATGGCGGGTTTTTGGCGAAGGGCGGATGAGTTGTATGCGTGTGTAAGTGTGTGTCTGTGCCGCGTCCTGGACTGATCTGTAACTAAAGTGGCAGGTCTGAGCTTCTAAAGGTCATCCATGACATCAGGACTGTGCTGCTTTGGGCTTGATGCGTATTGGTGGTGATAGCTGCACCACCGGTGCAAAGGCTGTCCTCTTTCATACGGCCTCGCTCTCCTTTTCACTTTTATTCCCCGCCTCGCTCACACACGAATAAGGACGCGAGCATGTGCGGAAGGAAGCCTCAGGTATTTAGTATGTCTGAAAAGGTCAGTCCCACTCATTCAACTCTCTTTAATGCTGACCAGTGGGAGAGTGCCATAAAAGCTTTCCTGATGTCCTGCTATGCAGGCAAACGTGTGTGTGTTTGCGTGTGCGAGGTGTGTGTGTTGTGTGGTACTCCTTTCACTGGAACAAGAGGTAGGACGGGGACAAGTCAGGTCAAAGTCAACACAAGAAGCACTCCCACACTAATGCACATTTTATCAGGCACATCTTTTTGTGGCTGACACTTGAGCTGTCATCCAGGCTTAAAAGAATAGTTTGGGTATTTTTGGGGAAAAAAAACACTTTTTATTTGCTTTCTTGCTGCGAGCGAGACAAGAAGCCAGATACCGCTGTCACGCCGTAAATACTAAAAATCACACCATTAATTTCAAAATAGTGGCCTTTATTTACCTCGGCAGCAGAGGAGCCCGATCTTTAATTCCAGCAGGCTACGTTTCCACGGCGACTGTTCCATCACAACTGTCATGTCGTATTAACTACTCTGAAATACTGTTTGCAGTCAGATATTAGTTGATGCTTTTTTGTCACTTTTCTCCCAAGTCAGTGCTTCATGCTTTATTACTTAATCAATATCCTATGAATTCAACTCGTTGCATCCACTGCCAGGTGATCCTTCAAATTAAAAGTCCAGTCTGTCTGTTATTGTTTGGATTCTAAAGTGCATATTAAGCCTGAATTTAAAGGCCAACACTACTTCCTTCATCATTTTTGAAAAATGCTATAAAGTGGACCAGGTCTTGATGATGTGTGAGTGAGGTGAGTGAGTGTCGGTCGTGTCCTCAGGCCATTTGAATTACACAACCTTTACTCATCAGGACCTTCACGCACACTTCAACTCTGACCAACAAACATTGATCAGAAGTGTGGAAAGACTGAAACAAATAGGCCTTTTAACAGTATCGCTGTGATAATAAATAATAAACTCATAGCAGCGTAGTGGTTGTTGTGGTTTGACTGTGGGAAAGTATATTATGTTTAACTGACCATGCGAGTGCGTGGGTATATTATGGAATGGGCCATAGGGGTCCTTGGGATTAGCGCGGCCCTGCACTGCAATCACTGCAGTCTTAAACTGGAGCTGGTTAACGTATCATAGCACAAACACAGCAAACAGGGGACCAAGTTTATTTGACCTGAACACAGCAACACCGAATACCAGCTTCATATTCAGTGTACAGTTTAAAACAGTTAATTTCTTCAGTGAGGATTCTATACGTCACGTGAGAAAACCGTACAACGTGCAGTCCTAATCATGCTTACAAGTCGTATACAAAATAAATGTAATGAGAAATGCTGATTTTGGCATGTTCAAGTGCCTTTTAGTCTGTTAGGGCTTTTCCTTTATTTGCCTTTATAAGTACCCTCGTGCTTACCCCCCACCCCCTACCCCCCGGGGTGCATGTTCTCTGCACACTGTATTTGTCCTGTGCATTGCAACAAACATCAGAGCATCACACAGTCAGATGAAGTTGAAAAGCTGAGTGGCGGCGTCAAGGGCCTTCTGTTAATGTTAAGTAGCTTTTTCTCCACCGGGGGCCCCAAAAGCTCTGAGTGCTCTCATGTCAGACACAGAGAGGACTGGCTGGACGTCACCATGGCAACCATACTCATCAAGAATTACCCAGGATACTTGTTGCGCTGGTGTGATTTTTTTCTTCTTCTTTTGTTTTTTACTAAACCTAAGAAGTCTCCAGCCAGTGAAAGGTTTATTTCTCATTGTTGTTTTTTTTTCCTATTGCTTTTGCTGAAATGTGGTAACATTTTTTGTTTAACCTTCATAAACTATGATGTATAGACTGATGCTGCCATCCTTTATAGAGAGGCTGCGTACACCTCCCTCCGCCTCCACCACCTTACACACACACACACACACAGAGCCACACAGTCCATCTCTCTTTCCCTCAGTGTCAGCCTGTGTCATGATGAAGGCTTTGTCACTCCATCCTTATTACGAGTAGAGAGGTCAGTGCGAGTTCAGCCATTGCATCACTCAGCCTCTGACTGCAGCAGCACTCTCGGCTAAGAGAGAAATGGCTCTGCGTTACGGAGGGGGCAGGCTTTATCCGTCGAAGACGCCTTGTCTCCCAGTGCCAGCCATTGTTGGTGCGGAGCGGAGGAGTCAGTCGACCAGCTGAGCCATGTCTGTGTTTGCCTGCCATTTACTGAGCTTTGGAGGCGAAGAGGAAAAGAGGGACAAGAGCAGTACAGCACACATCACAAGCCGGGGTCTGACTGCTTCTGTGTTCCGAATACCAACAGGGAAACACACACACACACACACACGTACACACGTACACACACAGGCACACACAACAAAAGCAGCAGAAAGTACAATCTCCCATATGCTTTTAGAGGAGACTGTGCACTATTCATTGTTACCCGAACATCAGAGGCCATTGATTTCTATGGAACTGGATATCTTTCCACTTTACTTTTTCAAGTGTTTGTTTGAAGAGCGGCTATTGAAATTCTTCCTCGGCTGCACTATTTTCATCACACCTGGAGGGCACCCCGCACTGCTGTGGAACATATGTAAGCTGCAAACACACCCCGCCCCCCACCAGGCTTCCAGTTTTTACATCTCCCATCTGATCAATTGCTGCTTTATTCAACACGGCCTCTCGTCTGTGTGGGTTTCACTCCTCTCTCCAGGACCTGCCCTCCACCCCTCTGTACTTTTGACTTCCTTCCAACCGAAGTTTCTTCGCCCCCCCCGCCACTCTTTTACACTCCGCCGCTGTTATCGAGAAAGGTAGCTCCGCCGAGATGCCCGCGCCGCGGCCTCTTTCCCGATTCTTTTATCTCCCCAGGTAACCACACCTTGCTCTCCTCCACCCCCGCCCTCTGTCTTTCTCCTACTTTCCTCCCCTTTTGAACGGTGGAAGGCACAAAGAGCGGCACGGCGCAGCACAGCGCTCGCCTGAAGAGAAATGCAGGACAGAGAAAGGCCAAACTTTGTTTTATTATTGACATAATCCTAAAAGCTTGTGCCTGTGAAACCAGATCAATTTTCGGCACCTTATCCTATTATTAATAGCCGGCCTGGGGCGAAGGAGACCAGATATTCCAAGGAGAAACACAAGCAGAGAGGCAGATGGAAGCACACACCAACCCCCCCCCCCCCCCCCCCCCCCCCCCCCCCCCACACCCCACCCCCCCCCCCCTCCCGCCCCCCTCCAGCCACCTCGAGCTGATAAAACATGTATCTGGTATGAATTTGATTTCCCAATCCTGTCATTAATAGATGAGCTGGTAGGGGCGTGTGCTTGAGGCCTGTGGAGCAGGCGAGCCAGCTGTAATAGTCATGGACAGGAGTAAGATAGAGACAATCACAGCTGCTATGAACAACACTTCATCACTGTCACGTTTGGGCAGAATTCAATTTGCAGATGTCAACCCCGCCCCCCCCATCCCCCACACCCCCTGTCTTTGCGTCATGTCTGGATTGTGAGAAAGCCGCACGGATACACACATGCACGTGCACGCACTCGCACACACAAAGAAAAACACGCACAGCTGGTGCATGCTGGCTTATTGTGTGCTGCTTACTGTACACAACCACATCAGGTAGATAAGTGGTGTTGCTGAGGATAGTTGAGGGAAGGGGGGGGTGGGGGTTTGAAGTGGAATATAGATGTACTCCATCCACTATATGGCCCATACATATGGGCGAGCATTCACAGTAGTGGGGACGGTTTATCAACGCATTATGTAGAGCAGAGAATTTAAACTTGAGATTGTACCCCAGAGATCTCAACGAAATAAATATATAAAACGTTTAAAACTCGCTTCTTCAGACCGCATGATGCACAATGTGTAATCAGTAATCAGAGGGATCTTTCACTGCAGGCTGTGGAGTCTGAATGCGGTTTAGTGGGCATTTTCCTCACAACAATAAAAGAAATAATTTAGGAATTTTTTTTTTCTCTTTTTTAAATAGCCAGATTCAGCAGACTCCAGAAATCTGCCGACCAGGAAACTGCCGAGTATAAAAAGAAATCATCCATCCTGCAATTAACATAATTGATGGAAAGTTTAATCAACCAACAGCAAATTATGATGTGACACCAGATGAGCATCGGCGTCACTAAAAATTGTCTCGTCGCATGTATAGTCCATGTTAATAGTACAGTGCCTGTCAGCTGCGCGGCGCGTGCACTGTGTATAGTGTATTGATGTTCACAGATTATTTTAGCACACTGACATGGATGTCGGCGCTTCATTATTTGTTCTTGTGGCAATGACAGTGGCTGAGTTTGATTTTGGTACGCGCACATGCTAAGTGATGAGCTCCAGACAGGCACATTTAAGTGAATGAAATATGAGCTGTGACACAGTGTCAGGTTTAAAATTGCAGCTGCTGTTGGCAGCGACGACTAATAAATGCCTGGGAGCGCTTTCAATCGCAGCCCTCAAACGACTGTGCAATTATTTTGTACATATGCAGAATCAAAGAAACACTTACCAGGCACCTACTGCACCCGGGTTTGTATGTTACTAAGTTATGTGTTTTAAATCACCTGATTTATATTAGATAATGACAGAGTGCTGAAGACATGATGTTACCACCCACACACCCTGTAACGACACCCTGTCCCACCTCTGCTTCCCTACACTGTTAGAATGCTGCACTCTTTCCAATATGTATTATCGCTTCTGAAGAAATGATTTACACACACACACAAAAAGTGTCATTTGTTAATCTTATATCTAGCTTACAGTTCAGTCCAGTCCAGTTGAAAGAGAAATAGAAATTTGACTGTGATGACATGATGGGCCATGAATGCTCATCTTCTCTCACAGCAGTTTTTGATTGTAAGATGGATCCCGCTTTGGAAAACTCCATTAGTTCCCTGGTATTTCATCAGTATATTTAAAAAAAAATCTAAACATAAAGGTCTTTTATGGCTTGAAGGTTGTAATTTATTCATCCACATAAAGCTTGTACATGTGCGGCTTATGAGTGCAAATGATTCCCTCAGTGCAAAAGGATTAAAGCGAGATGAGCAAGGTTTTAATGGCACATTTCATGTCTATAAAACCATTTAAAGCATAAATGTGGAGATTCAAATGAGCTGGTCCAATGCAAACTCATGCGACTGAGAACATTTTTCATCTCGCACTGGAATAAACAAGTCAACTGTCTGACTGTAAATCACCCTCCATCTTGCCTCTTGCCGCACCTCGGCTTGAAGACAGGCAAACTCCAGGTTGTAACTCGGATATGACAGTGTACTATTTCCCCGTTAAACCCAAGCGCGCTCCTCCAACCAGACAGGCTTCTCCTGTGGGAGTGTAAAATCAACACGCTGAGGGAGGTTGCTGTGCGCCTGTTTATAATTAATCACATGCAAAGGATTGTTTTTCTGTCTGCAAACTGACACAGTAATGGCTGCCCGTGATGCATTTGACCACTTTGCTTCTCACTTTCAAATCAACACACATTATAAGTTGGGGGGTGGAGGGGGTCAGGGAGAGGTGTGCGTGTCGAGCTGCACCGCCACATCAAATATTTCCTCTGACGAATGGCACTGTTTGAACCCCTTTCAGCCAAACGCAGACAGAATCGATTAATAATTGCTTTTTTTCTCCTCCAACGATGATTAGTAATTTCATGTTGCCTTTTTTGTGCCGTTTGATTTGTGAGACTAGTGATGCAGAGTTTATGTTTGTCTCTCTCTCTCTCTCTCTCTCTCTCTCTCTCTCTGTGTGTGCGACTGAAGCCTGTGATTTGTTGCACTGGTACCTGGGAAATGTATTCTTAATTGCGTCGAAACCTTGTTACACCCGCAGACTGGCAGGTCACAAATAACTGGCCAGCTGCTCTGTGGCTGTGGGCACGTGGGGCGCGAGGTGTATAAAATGGATGGATGAGCGAATGTGAGAGGATGTGGGGGAGGAGTATTTCATCTCCTCATCAGCGCGGATGCAGGTGTCCTGCTGTCAGCGCTGGGTGGGCCGGGATGTGATGTGAATGTCTGATCTACACCCCCTATTCCATGCTGGACTTTAGATCATGTTAGCTTGGTGTGGTGTCTGAACTATATGCTACTGTAAATCAGCACAGTAGCAAATGTGTGCGAATGGAAATTTTGTTTTTCCAAGCGCTGAAAGTTCTCATTGATTTATTAATGCATCTGTGTATGATTGGATAAATGAAAAAGAAAATATCCCACTTCCTTGATCAGGAGGATCAAAAAACTCCACATGGGACTTTGCTCTAATGTGCCATTGATTTTCAGCCCTATCCATGTCTTGGTGATTATGAACAAGATTGGAGTGTTAGCGTAAATGGAAATGACTGATGTTTATTGGCTGCTAATAAGCTATTACCTCAACCTTGCTGCAAGCTAGGAGTCAATCCGTGCTCATTTCACTTGTGAGGAAATGGGAGGGGCTGGAAGAATAGGTTGGTGTGTGTGCGCGCGCGTGTGTGTGTGGTAGGAAACGGGACGATGAGAGATTAAAAAAAAAAAGAGAGAGAACATCCGTGTTTGTATTTCAATGTGCTGAGAGTAAGCTCCGGCTTAAAGCAATTTATATACCTGTGAAAAATGTGCGAACCATTTAATGGCTGTGGAATTAGCTGGGAATGGAACAGCACCTATTTCAAGGGCAGGGCTGCTTGCAGATAAGCATCGCCATTTACTGTAATATTGGAGCCAGAGGATAGACTCCTGTTACAGAGAAGATTAATGAGGCCCGTGTGTGTGTGTGTGTGTGTGTGTGTGTGTGTGTGTGTGTGTGTGTGTGTGTGCGCGTCTGTCCGTGTGGATATTGTATTTATATCTTTCCTGGAATTGTTAGGGTTTCCAGCAGCAGAGAAATTAATATTTCCTCATTTTTGACACACTACACCACACATAAATTGATTGTTGTCACAGCTTTGACTCAGAACAGTGCCATCCAGTGGACGGTGCTCTCCTGTGCACCTCTGTCTGTGTGTGTGTGTGTGGCTTTTTGACCTGCCCTACTTTGGCTTGTTTGCGAAATTAATATTTTTAGTGGCTGAACAAAGATACACACACTCACATGTGCTCCCCTCCACCCCACGTTTTTTTTTTTTTTATCAAAAATGATAAATGAGAGTACAGTTTCTGGTGTATTGATTGCATGCTTTTATGGAATTACATCTTCGGAGCAGGTCGGGCTTTAGAGGGAAGACAAATCGGCCTAACTAAATGAGAGTAAGCACAATCCCCAGTGAGCCTGGGCAAGAGGGCAGCTGAGGGCCAGGACCAGCTCCAGCACAGCACACAGATATCCATCCTCCCCGGCCTCCTCCATGTCATCACTCAAGATAGAACAACACTGGTCCCCAAGTGGAGGTTTTTAAAATGAAATCCACTCCACCTCTTCTCATCACGCTCCACTCCCTGACATGGTAACGCACTGAAAGCAAAACGCTTCGGCTTGATGGCTTTCTCCTATTGCCACAACATTTAAACAGGATGCACTCTTTCCCTTTATTGATTATTATGAAAGCATTTCATTATGCAGGAAGTTATATGGCCGACAAGCAATTATGAATTCGATACTGCAAATGTAAACTGAAATGTGTCTTCTGGGCGTGTGCGAGAGGTGAAGAAGTCATTAAGCTCAAAGCAGAAACTCTGTGAAACACATGCACACACACATTTGCACATCAAGCGGAGATGGAAATACAGCCGGTTTTGGACATTAACTAATTCACTCACTTGGCTGGCAGTGTGGTGTTGGGCTAATTTCGATGATGGCAGTGAGGGAGGGCCATTATCAGAATCAGAAATATGGAAATGGTTCTTACTTAAGCTGGTTGACATGGAGAGGCTGCAGAGTAAGAACTGAAACCCCTCTACCACCTGCAGCAGCAGGGAAGAAGAAGACAATATTAGCTGTAGCTCCCCCTGTAGATATAAGATATTTTCACTCTTTCTGTCTGTGGTTTCGTCAAACCAGACATTAAACCCATAACTGATTGGTGCACACTTCATTTCCAAACAGTTTTGCAGTCCACTTGTGTTTGGAGGCTTTGCGCAGAAGTTTGGAACCTGGCTGCAGGGATTTGTTCCCTTACACTCACACGAGCATTGGTGATGTCAGCCACTAATGTTGGCTGTCAAGGTCCGAGTCCCAGTCGGTGTTCTGGTTTATCCCAGAGCTGTTGGATGGGTTGAGGTCAGGGCTTTGTGCAGGATCGGTCAAGCCTGTCCGTGCCAGACGTAAAAAGTCCTTGGTGCGTAGGGACACTGTCATGATGACACAAAGAAGGTCCTTCCACGTACCCACAAAATATTTTTTATTATTTTTATTGTATCATGTTGGTGGTTACACTGATGCCTCACAGCCAGAAGGCTCCCTGTTCAACAGATAAGCAGCAGAGGTAATGGATAAATGGATCATATGCTGTAAGTCATTTGTCCCTTCCATCTGATATGACATATATGATTGTCTCCAGATACAGTATAACCTGTGGCGGCAGACATATTGGACCTTGTTTGGTAACAATAAAAAAAAACACTTGGATAAAGTTGTGACGGAAAACAAACAACAGTTTCCTGTGTTTAATGGAGCCATCCATCCACACCGACCCTTCACCCATTGACAACGTGCTTGATGTGCTACATCACCAGACTTCCTCCCCTGCCCCTAATCAGAATAACTACAGCCATTAGTGGTTGCCTAACAGTAAAATGTAACTATGTGTCGTAATATGTTGCTTACAATGACGACCCATGTGATCACTGTTTTACAGGAGACCTCTGTCCTCACAGTCGTGGCTTTGCATTTCACTCTCTCACAGCTTTGTCTCGTTCAGTCGGTGACTTTGTCTTTTGTCCCCTGAAACGACTTTCAGCAGTTGTGAACTTGCGTAACAGTCAACTATGCACAACTGAGGTGAAGTTGTCTGTGGCGTTTAACCCTCATGCTGAATATTCTGTGTTTGCACCAATATATGTTTTCAGATTAAAGGTCTACAAGCGTAGTGTCGATTGTACAGGGACAGAGAGGAGAGTGCAGTTTGCATTCATCACTGTCACACAAAAATGTGGATAATGACACCTATACTGTATATATCCGTCCTTTTCTTGGTGTGACTGTTCTTGTGGCTGCTTCATGAACTACTGGGGCCAGTGGCGGTGGAGAAATTGGTATCTCAGCCTCTTATCCGCTTCTTTCATGTGGCCAATTATCCACATGAGAAACCAAATACATCATTAAACAAGTTCGACTCATGAGAAATTCCCAAGAGCTGTTTTCGCCCAACCTTATTAAATGTTTTTGGGGGTTCTTTCATCACACTTTTAGGTGAATTTGGGATAAGGCTGCAGCTACGCCGACTTGTTCCGTGTTTTCTGTACATTTACTGCAGTGGTGAATGGGAATTTTAAACGAGGTGCAGGGGCATATTGCAGAGGGATATTAACCTTTGAGCCAGCGCAGACTGGGATTATGCAGAAGCTGCAGAGACTAATGAAGGATCACACAATAAAAACTGCAGTCACTACAAAGCGTAGTGTAACGCATTCCTGCTTAAAATGCTGATTTTGAACCAGCTGATAAGCCCCCCCCCACCCTAAGACAACTGACCAGTGGTGGCTCACTGCCCAAGATGAAAATCCCAGACAGCGTTCTCTCAAACTGTCTGATTGTCATACATAAAGTGCCTCCAAGGACATTAATTTTTCACATGCGCTGTGCCAATTTTATTTGTTTGCCGTGATTTGATATTTTTCCCATATGAAAGCCTGTGGGGTGGTGTGTCTGCAAGCGACATGGGGTTATCACATGTATTATACAAACAAAAATAATAGGAAAAACAACAGAACAAAGGACAACGATAGCATGTGCATGCTTTTCTCCCTGCAGTGTAAACAGTACAGTGGGTGGTGGTTAATGCAGTAGCTAAATATGTGCATCACGATGATGCTTTCATTGTGCAGAGGCTGAAGCCCCATAGACCTGCACATGATTCTACACTATTTACCAGTAATTACTGCAAATCCCCACAGGCCAATTCTGGTAAAAATATCTATTGGATGATGATATCGATATTCGATTTGTTTTACAGGAGTTGCTCTTTTTCTATAACGTCCCCTATACACTGCTATAGACTTTGTGTATGTGTGAATAGGAGCTACAAGAATGATTTGAAAGGCTGGCTCTATATCAGATATATCACCAGGAGCAAATTAAAGCACGTGGAGTCAAATAGCCTCAATAAGAGGTCTGAAACGACTCAACACAATATTCTCCTTCCACCAGGAATCTATAAATGGCCCATTTAGCATCTGTGACCCCAACGCCTGCTACTGAGGAAGAGTTATGGCCTTTCGAAAGGAAACTATCATAGATTTTACTGAAGTAAGAAAATGTCCCCAGGTACTGCTAGAGCAAATGAAATTATGCATGACCCCCTCATTACTTGGCTTAATAAGTGATCTATGGACTGGGAACAATAAAGATCCAGATGTCATTGAGACATATGAACAGAAAGGATGGAAAAAGAATATGAAAAGGAATGAACAGAACTCCATTTCTCCAGGAATGTGGAAATGCAACAGTGTAGGGAAGTAGTTCCTCCTCTGTCTTTCTGTCATTCACATACACACAGTCACATACCAAGGACTGAAGCCTGCCTCTCATTGGTATTCATTGACCCGAGGATGGAGAAATGGGCATCGCGGTTTTCATTTAATCAGACTCTTATGGGGATCAGCTGACTGTTTGTGTGTGAACAATGTGTGTGTGTATGTGTGTGTGTGTGTATGTGTGTGTGTGCGCGGTACAGACATAGGCTGTCAGCAGATATTAATGCAGACGTGTCAGGTGGAGGAGTAAAAAGGGTACGGAACCTGAAGGGGGTTAAGTAATTGGATTCTTGTTCAATAAAAGTTAGGCAGAGAGTGTGTGGAGTTGTGTGTGTGTGTGTGTGTCATTGTGTGTGTATGTGAGGTTGATGCATACTTGTGTGTGCGTGTGTGTGTTGGAGGGGGTTATAGGGGTTATAACCAGTTGCTTGTTGCAAGGGCCTGTTAAAGACGTGTGCCTCCCATTGGCGATGGATGCTGCTGCATGAGATGAATGCACAAGAGCAGGCCACCCCAAACAACAGGATGTTGTTTTTTTATTTTTATTTTTTTTTTATGTACAGATTTTGAGAAAATCAAAACATAAAAACATTATCTAAATCTGATGAAACCATCCAAGAGACACAGGCTTCTGTATTCTATATTTGTTAATTATATATATTTTTTGACACGTTCATATGCCACTCCTATATGTAGTTCATGGGTTTTCACTCATACACATTCACCTATTATTATCTATTATTATGATATTGTATCTGTGATTCTGTGTGTGTGTGTGTGTGTGTGTGTGTGTGTGTGTGTGACTTGTTTGAGTATGTAATCAGTTGTTGTTTCCTTGTGATCTCCTGATATTAGCCCTGACTTGTATTTTTGACCCTGCCACCACTTTGTATTTGTGGTCTGATTTCTGTGTACTGACCTTTTCCTCAGTAAAGACCTTATGTATCTGAGTCCCCCTTTGTCGGTTCCAGTCTGATACCATTAATATTTGTCTTTGCGTCCACAGACACATTGCCCACAAGCTATAGGCTAAATAAAGGTTCAGATTGTAGTTTACAGGGAGACCGTCCTTGAATTAAATTTCCCAATAGGTTGACTGCTCAGGTAGCTTATTACGGCTCACAGTTATATTTTATTGTCAGTCAAACTCTAATTGCCAAAGTAATTAAGACGAGAGCAAAGGACAAAGTCAGGTGATGTATTAGAGATCACCTACACAAGGCACAAACACAGGACGTCCACACAGGAGACTGTTTGTGTCCATTATGAATGAGATTGTCAATAATGTCTCCACCATTATCTACCACCTTTTTAGGACCTCAGCTGGGTTTCTTAGTGTAAACATGACTATGAAGGTCCCCTGACCTTTAACCCATACTGTAATGTCTGACTGAACCATAGCAGATTTGTGTATAAACCTAGTGCTCAGTAAGCTCAGTGAACTGTGCTTATCATTGTTGCCATAAAGAGAAATGTGCAGTGTGGCTTCTGCTGGCACACTCACACGGGTCACACTATTGTTACTATGACGACAAAACGGCCTTCATGGTCTTTTAAAGGAGGAACTTGTTATCATAGCATTGCTAACTGAGCCTGCCCCAACACTATGTTTTATGTCGACAGCGAGACAAGGGAGCAACAAAATGACATATATTAGTATCAACTTTCTGCCATATGTTATAGTATAAATATTTTGTGTGTGTGTTGGAGCCGGGAGTCAGGCCCTGAAAACCCCTGTTTTATACCACATAAATAGTGTATTTACAGGCTATTTGTGGCTTTTTACTTGGATTGCCTGGATTTAGATAGGGAGTCTCCCGTGTGCTGGGAAATGGTGGACAAAGGAGATAAGCAGAGTATAACTGAGGCACACTCCTGTAAGCACCAGTCAAGCATGAACCTCTCTCCCCCCCATCTCCCTCTCTCCCTCCCTCACACACACACACACACACACTCGCTCACAGTGCAGTGAGAAAAACAGACGCACATTAACAATAATATATCTGCTCTAAATGGCTCCATGTTCTTAACTCCGTCAATGATCATCAGTTCAGTAGCTGCACTGAAATCCTCTACTGATCCATCAACTATCTGGTCCTCATTAGTGTCCAGCAGAGAAGGCACAGAGCCGTTACAGCAGCTCGCTGTGGGACTCCTCACACACGGCTGAAAGTTGGACCCCCTCCGGCGTGTCCTGGGTCTGTCCAGGAGGTCGCCCCCAAAAGCAATAGTCCCTGGAGGTGTCTTTACCCGGTCCCTGATCCACCTTGCCTGATCTTATTAGTGTTGCGTCCTGGCTTGGAGGTCCTCAGAGACCCACTCGCCGTCTCGCAGGGTGAGGTCAATCACACTGTGGAGAAATCTCATTTTGGCTGAGCTTTATTCTCTCTTTTTTTGTAACTTGATATATTTTTACTGTCCAACGCGCCGGTGAAGATCAGATTGAGTCCGAGCAGGAGACTTTTGCTTGGCGGCTTCTCTCCGTCCTGGCTGTGATCTTACACAGCAGATGTGTTACTGTGGCACTTGCACTGGTAGAGAGTCTGGTTTCATCATCCGTTTCAAGGAAAGAACGGCGGTGTCACATATCAAAGCACAGGGTATCATCCCCTCGTAGATGGAGACAATGTGTTTTGACTGTTCAAAGGCCCGGCTTTGGCTTCGGTGAAGTTAGTCAGCCAGCCAGCGTGTCGGCCTTTATTTTACATCCGTTGAATGATTCAATGTTGTCACACGTTTTCGCAACGAGGAGACGCGGAAGACGAGTACGGTTAGTTCTGCAGCCATTGAAAATGCTCAAATGAGCCTGAGTGTCACATCTGTTTCATTATCATATCTCACTGAGCGGAGCTGGTCCATGTCCAGCAGATCAGACTGTGGTTGTGCCGAGTGGCGCTTTACGAAATGTGTGTGTGTGTGTGTGTGTGTGAGCAGAACATTCCTGAAAAATCCCGTGAAACACAGCTCTCTCTCTTCAGACTTGGAAGACGATAAGGAAGTGAAGTGAGCCTGATATTATTGTACCGTGTCTGATATGTGAGCAACAGAATTGGTCAATAAATTGTTGATAAAATGCGTGGAAACTGTCTTTAGATCGAGAAGGCTAATGAGTTTTATATGTCAAACTATAAAATCGAGTATATAGCTGTATACTGTCTATTATTGTATACGCTAATCCTGAATGCATTCCTTGCCAGATAAGTCCAGATATATGAGGACACTTTGATAAAGTAAGAGCATTGTGTATTTGTGGTGTATTTGCAGTCTATTTGTGGTGTATTTGTGGTGTATTTGCGGTGTATTTGTGGTGTATTTGCGGTGTATCTGTGGTGTATTTGCGGTGTATTTGTGGTGTATTTGCGGTGTATTTGTGGTGTATTTGCGGTGTATCTGTGGTGTATTTGTGGTGTATTTGCGGTGTATCTGTGGTGTATTTGCGGTGTATTTGTGGTGTATGCAGGCCAGGCAGTGCAGGTCTTTGGCTCGGTACAGAGCAGCACTCAGTCTCCATTACTGGGGGAGCAGGAGTGTCTGAGTGAAGCCGGGGAAGCTCAAGGTAGCATCATAGATTTGACCAGTCAGTCGTGTAGAGCAGTAAGTCCTTCATTTACTCCCCACATACTGCTACCTGCCAACAACACACCCGTGTCCTTTTGCACGCACAAACATGCACCCGAATACAAAACTTGCACGCACTAAACACAACACAGACGAGTTTTGTTTCTCTCTCTCTCTCTCTCTCTCTCTCTCTCTTTGTTACATGCACACACACACATGCACGCACACACACACACACACCAGCCGTCCACACTCATTCCACCTCCTCATGCACACTCTTTTAGCAGCCTTGAAAAGCTAAATGGTGTGAAGTTGAGTGTTGGTCCATCTGTCTCCTGGGTGTTTGGAAGAGATGAGAAAGAGAGCGAGCAGTGAGCAGTGGGGCTGGGGGGTGAGGTGGGGGGTGGTGGTGTGTTGGAAAAAGGGAAAAAGCAAAAGAAGGAAAAAAAAGCAGGGACTGGGGTCAGAACCATTAATATGAATCGCCAGCAGAACCCCACAGCGGATCCATCTGTGGCCGTACACTGCCCAGAAACAATTCGCGGCCCAGACAACAGGACATTAATAGGTGAGCAGGGTGAAAATACATATGTCATGCATTGATTCCTGTCAGTTTGTCGACCCGGCTCAACATTTCCACAGCATTATTATGATTATTGTCTTCTCTCCATCCGCGTGGTGCAGGTAGCAGCCAGTGCAATATAATTCAAATGTGCAGCATCTTCCGCCATAAAACAATACTCTGCTATCTGAATGTCGTTTGCAGTAAAAACATTCACTCTCATATCCAGAGAGGACGCTTGAAGATAGATAAATGAATAAATCACACACACACACACACACACACACACACACACACACACACACACACACACGCACACACACACACACACACAGGTGACTATTGGATTGGGTACTGAATAATATTATTACATATATATATATATATATGATAGATAGATAGATAGATAGATAGATGATAGAACATGCAGAACAGTAGGTGTCTAGGAAGAGGATATTTGCTTTAGACGGATAAGAGCAGTTTTATAAATAAATATATATGTATGAATATACTGTGCTGTGTATTCATGTGTCTGTTTTTTTTAAACTCGCAGTATATTTAAGCTTGTGAAAGAAATATAGGAGGCAGCGGCCCCCAAAGAGGTCTTTTTAACTCGGGGATAAAGCTGTGACACATGTAGTCTGGTCCTGAACTGCAAACGGGCTTTAAAAATACAGGTCCCGTCGTAACGGAGGAGACACATGGTGGAAGTAATCATATTGATAGCAGCCCTGCCACAAATGCAGCGGAATAAAAGCAACCTGAGAGACAGATTCTGGCGACGCAAAGCACACCGTGTGCACCGAGAGGATTCCTTTTCCTAATGCTTCTTCAATGAAGAGACCAGTGAGTAGTCAGCTCAGCGCTCCGTGTTTTCTAAGGCATATTTTAAATTGAGGAGGTGGTGGCGAAGAGGCTAAAGAGCCAACAGGCTTTGGACCCAGAGGTCGCCGGTTCGATTCCCAGCTCGGCCGAAAACTTGGGTGATGCGCCACCATCCCGGACCAGGTC
Source organism: Trinectes maculatus (assembly GCA_016785345.1). Classification (NCBI taxonomy): domain Eukaryota; kingdom Metazoa; phylum Chordata; class Actinopteri; order Pleuronectiformes; family Achiridae; genus Trinectes; species Trinectes maculatus. The sequence continues at coordinate 198,442 of JAFBJQ010000654.1, forward strand.
TAGCAAGCTTGGGAACGTGAGGTTGCCGGTTTGCACCCCTGATTGGCCGGAAATCGGGAGAGGTGCCACCATCTGTCCACTGTCGTCAACCACCTTGGGCCCCTGAGCAAGGCCCTTAACCCCCTGAACTCGCTCCCTGGGCGCTCCTCGTGGTGTAGCCTTCTGCTCTGCATGTGCAACTCATGTTTGTTTGTACTAACTGTATGTTGTGTACTGCATGTGCAGACTATTAAAGGTCTTTCTTCTTCTTAAACATCTAATTTCCAAATATCATTCAGCAATGATATGAATGCATTGTTGCATCGAGGATGTTGTTGTGGCTCTGTAGTGATGTTTAACTGGTGTCGCTTGACCTTTGTTGCAGTGTAACGGGGGTTTGACACAATGAAAAGCTGCATTTATTTGATTTTCATCCTCCGTCATAGTGATAGTCAGTCGTCTGGATGTACTTATACGCTGACGCAGTATTGCTTGCTGTACTTTTCGTATAGTTCATAAAGAGACTCTTTCTTCACAGGAGTACTCTCCCCATTATCTGCTGACATCCCAGTTAGATAGGAGCCATATAGGAGATGGAGGGAAGTAAGTTTCTAGTTTGGAGAAGTTGGATAAGGATCAGGCTACCAGGATTGCTAGAATTAAAGCGTTTGCACGGTGAAGCTTCTGGTGCTGAGATGATCATAGATGGAGCACAGTTCTCTCTGATTCGTTCGTCTCTACATTACCGATGGTGTGTACGTCGCCCACGTGGTTCGTGCATCATGTTCTGGACTGAGTCACAGACTATGATGCTTGGCACATTAGGAGGTTTGCTCTTAACATCCGTAATTAGCAAGTATTAACAGGCATTAGTAGTTGCGTGGCTCCTGCCAGCATTAGGCTCATGTGAGTGCATGCCACAGAATAATCTGTATCCCTGCACCAAGGTTAAGCCCAAAGCATGTGTGACATGGTTGTCTTGTCTTTGTCGAGCAAATCCCAATTGGACCAGACCCAGGAGGAGTGTTATCCAAAACTCCACCATGAAGAGCAGTGTGAAGCTTAGTCGGTCTGCTTTCTGTTTCAAGGCTTGGCAAATTATATTTCCCATCCCTCTCCTGATGTAAGACTCAGACTGCTATTCATTTATACAAAATGTGTTGTTGTTGTTACATCTATGTCAATAATTTTTTCAAGTTTAGGGTCAGTGTGTTTTCTTCTTTTTGGGAGTGTGATAGATGAGAATCGGTTCAGATCTGTGGGTTTGGAGGACAGAACGCTGCAGGGCATGTTGGCTTGGCACGGGACCAGGAGTCATGAGGAGGTGGTTACCCAAAACTAAAAAGGAGAAATGCCAATCCTGCTGACTCAAATGTTTACATGGTAGGTGGATAAGCTCCTTACTGTAGCTGGGGGCGAGCTTTGCTTCCATTCGCGAGGAGGATTTGGATCACTGAAGTGGCACCTTTGATGGTCCTGACATATTTCCCACGTTTGTCTGTAGATATATTTAAATTACTGCACTCGCAAGACAAGGACAACAGTCCTGCTGACAGGAACCGCACTATAGCTGGGTAGAGAAATGTTGCGTTGGACCCAGTTCTGTTGATATATGAATATTACCTCTGCTCCAGTGATTTCCCATTATTTGTGCACCAGAGACTGCATGTGGCTTTCTGAAAATATGACGTAGCACCAAATGGCCACAGGACAATCCCCCAAAAAACAAAACAATGCAAGGACAGGGGTTGTATTACAAGATATTCCAAGATTAGTCACAAATGAAAATGGACATAGAGCCCCAAGGACCACCAGGAGAGTGATGCATCATGTCTACAGAGCGTTGTAGGTGCACTGCACTGTAGAATTATGCTGACTAAACTTAGGCGGGAAAACAAATAGCCGTGCATCCAGACTGATCATGAGACTTCAGGCCCTCAGCCTCTGTCAGACTGTAAATCTGCCTTCTCTGGGTGTATGGTCCTCAGAAGGGGCTTCCTCCTGGACAGCCAGAGAAAAATGACCACCTTGCCATCGTCGGGTTTAGTCATCACAAGCACAGTGCACACCGGGTTTCTGGGCCTGTGATGTGCGTTCAGGCTCAGATTAGATCTCCCTCGGTCTGCGGTGAGTGAAAACATTACTGGGCGTATTTAGGAAAGCTGTCAACGCCGTCCCTTCCAGACTATGTTCAATTCCACCTCCGGCCCCCAAGGGGTGGTGTCTGGGAATTAGAGCTGTCTCATTGTCTCTCACCCACCCACCTGCCCATAAATTCACACACACACACACACACACACACACACACACACACACACACACCCCTGCTGGCCATGACCCATCTGGTTTCTCTCTACATCTGCGCTTTCCCATGTCTGATAAGGGAGCCAGAGCTGGTTAGCTGACAAAAATACATTTAATTACCCTCCAGCAACCCATATACGGCCAGACAGTCAGGCAGACGGCCACGCAGGCACACGCTGTCTTTCACCTTGCTTTCTGGCCTTTCCACCGTCTCATCACCTGTCTCACTCTGACAGTCTTATGTAAGTGTCCCTCGGTGGGGGAAATCTCACCGTGTCTGCACGTACACTGTGCGATGTATGTGTGCAGCCACGACTACACGCAGACACACGCTAGCCGTGCAAATACACACACGCCCATACTTGAGCAAGTGCTTCTCAGGAACTACTTTCTTTTTGGTGGATGGGGGCGGGGCTGTGCTCTGTCCATCCACTTTAGCTTGTTAGGGTGTTAGGGGAATAGATTGACTGTGACATGTCTGGTCTACCTGTCTATGTGGAGATGGTTACATAATGAGTCAGTCTGGAGGTCTGCTGATTGGCTGATGGGTCAGATCACAGGGTGTGTGCATGCGTGTGTGTGATGAGAGGAGTGCAATGACTAACAAGTTGAAGGGCAAGAGTTTACACAACAAAGGAGATACTGTATATTTAGCACATGTACCTGAGATTTGTTTCTCTAACTTCAATACTAGAAAGATTTAAGTTAAATATAAAAAAAAAACATAAATGAGAAGTGTGATTGCAGATCTTGTTTCCAACTTTCAAACTCTATGTCACAGAAAAAAAAAATACGTGTAGTGTTTTATTATTTGCAGTCTCTTTACTGTGCATATGGCTTGTGCACATTAGGAATGTAATAACCTGTTTACTTAGATTGCTGAGCGATTTAGTGCTGTGACAGCGCAACGATTTTTTTTGAGCAGTAAATCATAGGTGTGATTTCAGTGCTCGGGGCTGAGTCGTGTTAATAGTTTGGCAACACCCCTGCCACATGGTTCCTTCGGAGCCTGATGACCTGGATAAATCAGTTTAGTCCAGCTTGAGGCAGCTGTAAATGTGCAAGTGTGTGTAGATGGGTGTTCAAATGGTGATGGGAACGTCCCTGCTCAGACATCTGAAGAGCATCATTTTCAGGTGGCGTAATGACGGTGCTTTCGGTTTCCATTGGCCACCTGTTATGTTGAAAAAAAAAAAAACGATAGCAAAACAAAACAAAAGGCAACTTTTAAAATACGCCATTCCAAATATTCAAGCAATGGAGCGTTTATTCAAAGCAGATTTGAAACTCAATATGTTCCGGGCCACAGAACACAAAATATCAAGTGTCTCGGGGAGTGTCTCGTATGCGGAACTGCAACAAATCCGATTGTGTCGCGGACAATACCACTTAGTTTGAAATCACTTTATTCCCAGCAGCGCCGAACAAACGACACAGAGAGAAGAAAAGGCTTCTTCTAACAAGTCGTCTTTGTCTTTGTCAAGTCGAACCAGTCTTTTGAGAAAATAGATCCTCTCACGCTGATAGCAGCTGAAACATCACTGAGCCTTCAGCAGAACCAGGTTAAAGATGTTTGGCTGTAGAGGACAGAGGTGAAGAGATTGACGGCGGAACATAAAGAGAATGGAAAAATAGCCCAGTGAGTATGGAGGTGAGACAGGTGGACACTAATAAACAAATCGTGTGGAGGCGGCAGACAGGGGAGGATCTGCATGTTGAGTATATGAAGCAGACAGGAAGACATATCAGTCAATCTGTACCTGGAGGGAGGGAGGAAGTCTGCATCCTTTTCCTGAAAACTAATTTTTCTGTCAGTGTTTGGGCCGGGCTCGGGTCAACGTGCCGACCCACCAGGGGACAGGACCATCTGTCACAGAATCACTCACACACACACACACACACACACACACACACACACACACACTGAAACAACGCAGGTACATGGCTATAAGTACAAAAAAAGAAGAAGAAAAAAACAGCATAGGTGACAGTGATCTGCCTTTGATAGAAAAAATACATGTGCTCGATTTCATTTTAACATTAGAGTTCTCGTTTTTGCCGAGACCTGTGTCCACCCGCGCACAAATCCGGCAACGGATCATTACACACATCAGCGCTTACGCTGGCCAGCCACAGCTGTGATTTTTCATATAATCAATGGTGCATGCAAATGCTTCCGGCCTTTAAGACGGAGAAGCTATAAGCTCGCTCACACACATGCGCGCGCGCACACACACACCCCAAAAGAGTAAAGGACAACTTATCTAAGGTGGTACAAAAGAGTCTTGGCAGCCAGCCTTGGCGTATTTGCAGCCTTTTACTATCATCACAATGAAACGGAGGGCTGACTCTCAGAGAGCGCCGTAAAGTTAAGGTGTCCTTGGGTAAACTCACGCACAAACTGCACACACAGGAAGAGATGGTATCTCTTAGATTACAGGGCCTCGCCAGCCGGTTTGAAACTGCCCGTCATTTGAAACTGGCAAAAAGACAACTCAAAGTGTAACTCGGCAGAAATCCAAAGGAGAAGGTTAAAAAAAAAAACAAGAAAAACATACTAACGAGTCAGAATCAGCGGAAGCGAGTTAGAAAACTCTGCCGTGGAGCAACAGATGCAGAACATTGTGCTCATTTATCCAGGAGTGCTGCTGTGTTAATGGCTATGTAAAACTGCTGCTCTCACTGAGAGGCAGGAACTACCATTGGCAGGCCTCAACAATGCAGCCTAATTGGAGATAAGCCTGAACAACAAGCCTTATAACCCGGCCTCATAAATTACACCGACACCAGTCCGTTCCTGTTCTCCTTTAACACAATGCCTCCCCCCTTTACCTCCTTGTGCCACTTTCCTCATTCTTTCCTTTCCAAGCTCATTTTCCTGCTTGTTCCCTTTAAAGTCTCCCTCCCATCCCACTGTGTGATAAGTGCATCCTCCTCTTCTCCCTCCCCCCCGCCTCGGCTTCTTGCCCTGGCCGTCCCGGGGTTGTAAAGAGGGGCCGTGCAGATTGAACAGTAAATTAAATTAATGTCGGCCATTTCTCAATCATTTTTCATTCTCCTAAAATGATTAAGGCTGACGTAAGAAGTTCATTAAAACAGAAAAACATTAGGCTCATTAAAAAGCCATTAAAACTATCGCGGGGAGGTGATTTATGCTGGAGTGTGACTGGGGGAGGAAACGATTGGATGGGGGGGGGTCCAAACAGGAGGAAATGGGAGACAGAGGAGGTTGATGATGGTGGGAATTCAGTTTTTTTTTTTAACAAAGAGGCCACAAATAGCAAACTCAGGAATTAGGAAGGAATGGAAGTAAAAGGAAGGACTGGGTGGCGGAGGGGTTACGGTGTGTCGGGACCCCTCATTTCCACTGCGCCTTTAAACCGTGGCTCTGACTGTCACAGAAACCATGTCTGTCTCTGTCTCTCGAATGTTTCCACTCAGAGTCAACAGAGCTTTACATCAGACATCATTAACTGTCCTTAACTCTGCCCATTAAGCTCTGGCATTTACCAAACTAAATGTCACTGTTCCTCATCATCGTCCATAGAGCAAGACAAAACATGTACGCATGCATGGGTCTGTCATGCACACGCACATGCACATGCACATGCACACGCACACGCACATGCACATGCACATGCACATGCACATGCACATGCACACGCAGGTGCACGCATGCATGCTGATGCATCAGATTTCACCCCAGACAAAAATCCTTTTGCTCGTCTTGTCCTGTAAACCCGGTCCATTGTGCGTGACATCTGTTTTGAACACAAGCGCGCTGGGCGGGATAGCGCCTCAAAGCCACTTCCCCTGGTTTGACGAGGCAGAGCGGGAGCTTTCAGGCCGCCGCCGCCACCGCAGGTACAGAGTGGTGACAGAGAGAGACGGTGTGGCGGAGGGGAACATTTTGAAGAAGGTCTTTGAAGCAGCAGGTGCCAGCTCCATGTTGGAGAGGTTGGGCTGTGTGTGCTAATGCAGCAGCCGGTGAGTCAGACAACAGCGAGCTGGGCTTCCAGAGCTCAGCTCACCTGGAGAGGCTCAGCAGATCAGATGGTTCCATTCAGCTCGCTCGCCGTCTAGCTGGAGGCAAGGTTTCACTGATGTGTCTGCTGCCATCAAGCAGACAACCTGTCTGTGATACTAATGCGCCGTCACACATTTAACTCCTCCTCCTCCTAATTCTCCCAATATTTCAGCTTTTGTCGGAATTTGACCTGGAATTTAGTGCGTCGTGCTGTATCTAGGCGAAGAAGTGACTATCGGTATTTTTTTATTGTGGATTTCTTCTCCGTTGTTTCTTTTATTCTTTTTTCATCAACAATCTCTTTTTAAAGACGTTCTCATCCTGAGCGTTTTCACTTTGTGTGAAGGAAACAACTGGATCCTTGCACATTATTCATTCTGATCCTCTAAAGCACGCTCTGTCAGTTATTCATGGATTCTCTGGTCTCTGCGAATGTAGGAATGCATACATATTGATACCATCAGATACATAACGCATGCAGAGCGGCCGTAAAGGGCCGGCGCACTGCAGCTCCTGTGCTCCTTCCTGCTGTAATTCTGCTAAAGACAGATGCACAAGTGTTTGCACACAAACACACACAGTCAGTAAAGCTCCCACCGTCATGCAGATGTGTGTTTTGTTTAGTTTAAAGAGGAATCCTAATGGTGCCATACGTGGACGAGTTGAGGCTCCTAACCCGAGGGATACTCTTGCAACCTCCTTAATTGTGTGTGTGTAGCCGCCAACTGTTGTTTTTTATCATGGCTGTGTGTTTAGTGTCTAATCATCCAGCTGACAATGACATGAGTTGATTTACTGGCAAACAGATGAGCGAGTCAGCAGACGGCAGGAGCACACACACTTACTGTGTCTGTGTTCGTAGGTTTGCAGAGTGTGTATGTGACTGGTATAGCCCCAAACTAAAGATGGCTGAACATATTGGTGACACATCTAATCATCTAATATGCAAAAGTTCTGTTATTTTACTGAGCAGCTATGCATGAATCAAAAAAAGACATTTATCCGAGCATACTGCTAATTTGCAGTGAAAATACAATCACATGCTAAAAGACTCATTATTTTAAATGATTCCACCTCATCTTGTTTGAATTCTGCCCAAGAGCAAACCAAGTCGTCTTGCCCAAACATTATAATGCAAAGGCGTCTCATGCAAATATGGGTCTCTGATGTCAAAGCCGTCCATCCAATAGGACCACGTTCGTTTCAGTCCCATAAAAGTAAGAATGAACCTGTTGGTTCCTTGGAAAAATCCTGCCAGCAATTACATTTCCTGCCAAATATAACTGACACACCAAATTAGCTGTACTTAAGCTGGCTGACATAACTCAGAGATAACAGAAGACAGAGTTGCATACATAATGATAAATAATTTATTTGATCTCTTTCCCTCATCCATGCCTTTAGCTTGTTTGACACTTTCTGCCCACTTCTCCTTTTTTCTCCTCTCCCCCCATCTGCTTTGCTTTTATTGCATCATTTGTTCACAAACTCCTCTGATCTACTCAGCTCCAAAGATTCCCGTTGACGCATTTATTATGGAACTGGACATTATTCAACCTTGTTCCACTCTACTCTTCCCTTGTGTTGCCATTTCCTGGTAGCCAGTGGAAATCACAATAAAACATAATAGTGAGCCAGATTTATAGTTGGAAAGTCTGGTGCAGTATTTGCTTACAACAGAGCTGTGCAGTTCCACTTTATGCACAGTGTGCCCCATAAAGTTGTGTACAATAATGCACATGAAAGATACACAAACTGTCAGGCTAAAATATGTCTCAGCTACTCTTTGCATATGTACTGCAGAGATGCATTAAATCTCTGAGGGCTGAGCACATTAGCTCTGCTTGTGTATGGACCTGTGGTTTCTTGTTACTGTGCAAACATAGTTTCGAGCTTTGCTGAGCCGCACAGAGTAAATCCACACTTGGTTGCATATTCAACTGTGGATACGTTCACTGGTGACTTTTCCCCCCCCCTCTTTATAATTACCACCGATTCTGGGAGCAGCTTGCAGTGTGTATATGTGCGTGTGCGTGTGCGTGTGTGTGTATATGTGCGTGTGCGTGTCAGCAAGAGTGGTGGTGCAGTGGTCAGCACAAAACAGAAGTTTTGTGCGCACACACACACACACGCACACACACGCACACACACACACACACACACACACACACACACACCCACAGCAGTACAGCCAGTGGACTCCCTCCACCCAAATGAATGACATGCACGACCAGCTTCAGCTTTTTAATGAATTAGTCATAACTGTCATAATCAATCAATCAATCTATCAATCTCTCAGTCACTCCGGCAGCGGTGCCGCGGGGCCATGCATTATGCATCGTCTGTTGGTCTGAGCAGGGAGACAAACTGCTCATTTCACATGCATACGTTTTTGTCCAGCTCTGACGCACACTGTGTGCGCTCATGAAGCCATAGTGTTTGGTGATGCTAACTGTGAGGTGGTGGCCGTGTGAGCGGGTTCAGCGGTGTGATGGAGTGACGAGCGGCCGTCCTGACTTCCTGACTGATACCTGTCTCCCTCTTGCCTGTTGCGTTGAATATTTATTTAGCCGTTGCCTTTATTATTGTTTTTACGCAGATAAATCTTGAATTTTTATTCAGTTTTATTTGAAGTCTTTGTGTTGCATATTCATTATGTTGTGCGGATACAGCAGTCTGGAGACTCACCTCTCATATGAGGACCTTCTGTTGCATATAGAATAAGATGACTGAATTCTACTAACTACTGTGCTACATGTTCTGCTGTTATGTTGAATGTGCACAAACAGTGACCTGCTGCTTCAAATAGATTTCTTTCTTTCTTTCTTTCTTTCTTTCTTTCTTTCTTTCTTTCTTTCTTTCTTTCTTTCTTTCTTTCTTTCTTTCTTTCTTTCTTTCTTTCTTTCAAAACAGACTGAACTATGCTGAATGTGGCCTGGTTGATGTGGTTATTATGTATCGATTGGAGTTAAATAAAAAGTAAGAAGAAACCAAGAAAAGAAATAGAAAAGAAAGAAATTGAGCGAGAAAAGGGCCTTTGATTCGTTTTTTCGTTTATTTGTATTTATTTTTTTATTTTGCTTCTTTGCTCTGTTGACTTGTTGGAGCGTTGCATGTATCGCATGTATGCCTCTTTAACTAGTCCCCTGAAATTGCACACTTTTCTTCTGTGTAAGAGATTATCTACTTTTTACAAGTATAAAGTATTTCTGTTTTTACATACATCTGTTGTTTTTGCTTTCGTCATCAGCTCATCATATTTTAGGTTCAGAAGCATAACGACATTTTCTTGATCACACAACCCTCTTCAGGATTAAGTGCACTACACCGTCCAAACAGTAACAGCAGGAAAGTTGGTTTGTCGAGACACATTAATACATGAGGAGGATAATTGCTCAGGCCGTTTATCAGTGCAACAAAGGCAGAATATTTTCATTAAATATTAGGACCAAAAAGAGTTTAATTCCCCAAAACCCACAATGGTGTTTTTCTCTAAACGCAGTTCAAAGAGCGTTATCCTCGTGTCAGTTGATGAATGTAGTCACATATTAAAGAAGCTAATGTGGCTCTGCAGTTATTAAATTCGGTATTGTTCACTGAGCGTCTCGACTCTTGGGCGTCGCAGGGAGCTTGTTCCAAACTCTGAGGTCAAACAGCCAGATAAAATATGTAATGTGTATCTTCAGCCAAAATGCTTTGACTTGCACACTTCACACCTCATCCTACCATCCTGCTTTTGGTGGATTCATAATTAATGATCTCCAAATGAATAATGCAATTTCATTTCACCCACTCCAGTAAGACAAGAATTTGTGGCGTGTGACCATGTCCACCCAACTTAACCCAACTGTTTGCCATCCCAACAAAGGATCCTCTCCTCTCCTCTCCTCTCCTCTCCTCTCCTCTCCTCTCCTCTCCTCTCCTCTCCTCCCCTCCCCTCCCCTCTCCCTACAACCCCTGCATACATTTCCCTGATCTTAGCAATGCATTTCCATACACCTGCTTACCTCCATTCACCGTGTTTTGTCCCCACACCGATCATCCACTTGCTTGTACCATCTCTTGCCCAAAAGGGACGATCCATTAATCAGCAAATAGTGCATTACCTTTGTAATTAACATTCAAGTGAGTTTCACCCAGTAATATTTCATTAGTTTATATGCAAATAATTTTGAGCGATTGCCTCATTTGGTCTGTGAGTGCAGTGATATATTGGTCTGGTGAAGGAATGCATGTGTGTGCATATGTGTGTCTTTATGACTCTGTTAGTGTGTGCGTGCGTGCCTGCGTGTGTGTGTGTGTGTGAGTGTGCATGTGATCACACTGTATGTTAACACAATTTCATGGACTCTCTCTGTCTTTCTAACACACGTAAGCTCACTCTGCACACTAACTCACACACACACACATGCACAAACACACACACACACACACACACAAGATAGATTGCTAGGCCATATATACTTGTGCAGGGTTTTTAAAGGCATTAAACTCTTTACACACATTGAACTAATTTCAAATTCCCTGCACTCCATCAAACCTGAGCCGACTGCTGAAACACCGAGGTCAGTTCCCTCTCCGCTTTACCTGAGACGTACCTGCTACATCAGGGTTGCAACCCGGACAGCTGTCAGTTCTGCATGTTCATGTAGCCTTTGCATCTTTAAAAGATGCAGATTTGACCATTAGGTGTGCAAACTCAGCATGCAAATCTCTCCTGATACATTTTCATGTCGGATGACGAGCTTTGTGTCGATGTGTCAGCTAGAGGCCACTAAGACTTGTTATTGTTGTTACTAGTTTGCAGTGACTGTGTGTTATGTCAACAGTTTTAATCGGTGTACTGTTCAAACTAGTGGTGAAAGGTATCTACATATACTGATATACCACTATAAGCAGTTCTTAATAATGCTGTTCTGGTTTGAAAAATGTACATTTTGAATAAGTAAATATGATTATTATAAGTTTGTTTTCTTTTCCACTGGAGCTCTGGTTAACACATGTACATGCAGAGATGATGAGATGATGAGAAGACCGGCACCACTGCGACTCAGTCATTAACATGTGATGTCTTCTGAATCAAATCTGACCAAAAACAATAACAGAAAAACAAGTGGCTGCCCGTTTCCTCTTGTAATCAGTTTTTGTGCTAAGCCAAGCTAATTGGTTACTGGCAGTGGCTTCGCACTGAACACGCACACACACACACACACACACACACACACACACACGAGAGTGGTATCAATCTTTTCCTCTAACTCTTGCCAAGAGAGCGAACAAGCCTGTTCATCAGTTTGTCAGACTACTCCTTTAATGGCTCCAATGTTGAAATGTGCCAGCGTTGCTTGGAAGAGGTCAAACACAATCGGACGTGTGCCACTCGACAGTCACACAAGGTTTAACAAAACCGTCAGATCGTCCAGATTTGGTTGAGAATCCCAGGATAAGTAGGATCCTCCATCGCTGGTTATGTAGCGAAAGTTCAGACATAACATGTCACCATACTCTTACATCCGAGACATTTATAAACTAGGGAGTACGATGTAATGAGAGCAACCATGGCAAAAGTATAGACCACTAATGAGTATGTGCTAGTTTTACAGTCACTTTTAGATTGAGACAGAAAATACTCACTTTGTCTAACATGATGATTCTAGAAGAAAGTATCTCCTTGGTTGACTGAATCGCTGTGTTTTGAGCCTTGACATAGTAAATATATACAATTATTGTCAAGTTCCAGGGAGCCTGTCTGTCTGTGGGATCCCTGCATCATTAAGGGCTCCCCACCACCCTGCTCTTCCGCCAATGTTTAGATTAGTTTGACATATGGCTTCTGGCTTTCTTTCTTTTTTCCCTACATAAGAAGTTGATAAATTCACCAGAGGGATTTCGGAAAGAGGGCAAGAGAAAGAGTGTGCACACGGGTGTGTCTTTGTGTACTCATTTATAATGCATCCAGTCAAAGAAGTGGAATGATATTGAATGTGATGCATGTCAGAAATTGGTCGTCACGACAACCGGAGACGGGACTTAACGAGAGGGGACAGATCACGTGTGTGTGGTGGTTGGGTGGGGGAGGGTGGGGGGGCATTTGGGGGGGGGGGGGGGGGGGGGGGGGGGGGGGGGGGGGGGGGGGGGGCATTTTCCAGGAAAACTTAATGCCTGTGGCTGCACCTGATTTGCTTTGTCAGACTAAACCACTTTCTGGCAGGTACTCGCTGATGGTTTGTAATTATATGAGATCAGGAAAGGTGAGGACAGGAAAGAGATGGAATTGAGATCACATTTATCTGTCAAAATGTTACAGAATTCAGCAAAACCACGTTCAATTCCAAGTCTCGTCAGACATAAATTGCCTGCCTCGATAAATTTGAAACGCTGACAGGTATGTTAAGGCAGGAATATATTAGTACCCTCATTTTACTGCCGTGCTTTAAACTGAAGTGCACCAATATTTACTCGCTCGAGTCTCGTCTTCTTTGTGCTTTTTAGCCAAGCGAACAAATTACCTCATGTGATTATTAGTTTCTGTGCTGTAATGGAAATAGCCAAATTGAGTCAAGGGAGAAATATAGTTAAGCTAATATCAGCTGATATCATTTAAGAGATTCAATGCAACCTAATCAGTTTTCTAGCTCCAGCATTTCTAAGCTTCATATAGAAACACACACACACGTGTTTGTTTTTACTGGTGCTGACACTCGGGCAATATCATTACATGACAACTGCCAATGTGTCCATGTGGGCTGATTCATTGGCCCAGAGTCCGGGGGGCTGCTCAGAAACGAAGGCTCTCCATCAAGCTGGAAGTGAGCAGATGCTGGCCTGACGCTGACAGCTTCCCGATATGCAAACTTCTTTAGTTTATTTATTTGCCTCTTAATGACCTCAGGTTCAAGCCAGTGGGGTATTTTTCTTCTTCCTGTTGATCGTTTGTCACTGACGACATCAAAGTCAAGGACCGGAGTAACTTTGAATGGAAAGTTTGCTCTGCACTTGAGATGGATGCCTTTGAAAGTTTACCATTTAATACCTATAAGTGCTTATGTCATTCCTGCCCCCTCTGACACATGTTTTTTTTTTGTTACCTCTGCCCACACACCTTCTCCCCCCTCCCCGCTTTAATCAGAGTAATGCCAAGCCATCACAGCGCTATGGGCTTGGTAAGACAACAAGACATGTAATGAGATTACATGCAGACTACAGCAGTGCATGCAGTTAAGTTAGCAAATGTGTGTGGGGGTGTGTGTGTGTGTGTGTGGGGGGGGGGCGCATCCTCCCCTGCACTGCCTTTGTCAACCTTTGGAAGGGCATTCACATGAGCTCTGTCACAGCCTCCAGTTACCGATGGCACTTTGCTTGACACGTGTCAGGTGAAGAGACGATCCGATTGGCTGTTCCACTGGTGTGCTGTTATAACATCCCCAAGCTCCATCCTCATGTGACTTTTACAAGTTGCACTGTCTCGGTGGCTCTGTGCATCAGCCTCTATGTCTCCTCTCTGCATGTTAATAACCTCAGCTATAACCAGTGGTTGTTGTTTTTTTTTTTTTTTTGCCTTTGGCAGAGGCTGGCTGAGGCCGGACAGCCCACTGCGTCTCCCTCGTGTATTTATGGGTCATTCAGGATGGGTATGCATGTGTGTCCATGTTAATATCAGTGTATGGATGTGTGACGGAGGGAATATTGAGGGGGGAGGGGGTGAGCTGTTATCTTATCTAGAGGAGAGTAAAAAAATGCATCCTGGACAATGAGACTCAGTGATTGGAGATCTGTTTTTTTTCTGCCACAGATCATTATCCCATATGTTACACTGGAGAAGAATGTTGCCACCATCACACTGCAGCTGTAAACCCCGACCTGCCTTTTCATCATTCTGCAGGCTTGGATCCGAGTTCGATGCGACAGTGCACTCGCCCTCTGGTTAATATGTGTCGATGCACCTAGCAGTATATGTTTGTATACATGATTGTGGGGACATGCAGGGAGGCTGATTCACGTGCATTATAAGTCTGGTAAACACATCATAAATCCCGGGAGAGAGTGTGTGGGTGTTGGTGGGAGGGTGTTGATGTGTTTGAATGTATTGCAGGGGATCCTAATCTCGTGGGGGGTGAGACTATATCAGGATTAGAAGGTGGTGGTGCCGGTGGGGGGGGGGGGGCGTACAGGTGCAGGAAGCCTCGTATGAATGCTGAGCAGAAACATCAGGAACATCAGATTTGTATGTGTGCGTGTGTGTGTGTGTGTGTGTGTGTGTGTGTGTGTGTTCCCAGAGGACTGTGTGCAACTTCAAAGGCATCCAGATTATCTTTCATTAATGCAAATCAGTAGATTTGAAAAGAAGTCAAATGTCTGAATGGTGAACGCAGGTTCCCTCTTTCACTCCGCCTCTATCTTTCCTCTCGTTCATACAGTCGGAACTTTTTAATGCGCCTTTCCGTCAGTTTGTTATGTTACTAATACATCCACTGTCAACATCATGGATAAGGCTGGGGTGGAGCAATCTGCATCCGAGTGTCACCGATGACCATCGCAGATCCCCACAGGTGATCTATCACCATGGTAACCGGGCAACGGGGACCAACTAGCAACGCAACGATTGATCAATGTGCAAGCTGTAATTAAAAGCGCAGCGCTAATAAGTACCTTGGGAGCAATAGCTATTCCACGTGCGTGGTCAAAGCGCAGGGAGAGTGAGCCCAAGATGGGGAAAAGATGGAGGAGGGGAGTGAGGGATATAGAAAGGATGGAGATGGATATGGGGGGGTATTAAAGATGAGTGGAATAAGAGGGAGGGGAGCATGTGATGCTGCAGGGCTGGAATGAGTGGGCCCGGGTGAGAAGATCAAAGCTCAAGTGTTATGATGGGCAGAGGGAAAAGCATGGGGTTGGAGAGGGTTATCTAACAAGCAGAGAAAGGAAATCAGGAAGGAGAGAAGGCCAGGGAGGAGGCTGACACAAATTGGTTGCAATGGGAAAATATCACTTTTGAATTATGAAAAATTGTGGAGGCGCGCCTCTGTGTTTGTGTGTCATGTGCGAGCGCAGCCTTTGCAAATGTGAAACTGTTTATAATCCAGTGACATCTCCAAGGGCGGAACAAGGGATGGAGAGAGGAAGAATTAAAATTCAGCCCATTGTCTCCTAATCTATCACCGTATCTTATAAGGCTGCACCCCCGTACACATCCTAATTAAAACCCGTCTTAAGTCCCACCCGCAACGCATCAACAAAATGCACACTCCACAACATGTGTGGGTTGGCGCGAACACAAATGCACGTGCTCGCGCGCATCCGAGTCATAAAGCTTTGGTGGGATATTCCTTTAAATCCCTGCGTAAACAATTAGGCAAGTTATAGAGTGTTTAATGAGATAAAAGTAGATAAAACCTTGTCTTTTGTTTGTCTGTCCGTCGGGACCAGGACCCAGGAGTTAGTTTGTGTTATCAGGACGTGTCCCCTGAGGCGGCTGCACGGCTGGCGGGCTCCAGGCATTAGCACACACCGCTCCCACCTCCGCGTGTTGAGGGTCTGAGAGTGTTTGTGTCTGGGTTTCCACATGGGTTTGTTGCTCCAGGTATAAAAGTATTGTGTTTATTCAATTTGTCTTTTTTTTGTTTGACTTTGCTTCCCTTTCTCGATGGCGTCCTCCCGGAGCCTCGCACACCTTCAGACAACATCCGAGCACAGGCACGTTCCGTTCGCCCGGGGGGCAGCAAATTAAACAAGGCTGTGAAGGAGAAATATCTCCCCCACCCTTTTCATTTGAATTTGTGATTGCGCGCTGCTGTCTGCCGCTCCACATTGGGAAGCATGAAATGAGCAGCCCTTTATGTGTTTATCCAGACTCGTGAGGTGTTGGAGTGGACAGGATGCAGTGAAATCTCATTTTCATTCATACCAGCCGGAGCTCATTCCAAACAATGCGCCCGGAGTTCTGCTACGTCAGACAGAGAATCACCCAGAAACTGTGGAGACAATTGCTGCTGCCATCACTGTCACAGCTTCCCTCCCCTCTGCACATCTGCCTGCCCGTCTTCATCACTGCCTTCTACCCTCATCACTTCCTCTACTCCTAACGTCCACGCTCACAAGTTATCACACGTCACGCAGTAATCGGGAAACGGCGCCCGTTCTGTCACCAGGTTCATGAATCTAAAAGGTTTTATCCGCCTTAAACGCGCGCCTGCAAATATTCTGCCGCCGTGCTTCTTTGCGTCCGATGGAGGAACCTGCGTCCTCGTTTTTCCTCCCGCTACAAATGCGATGCGGCTCTTTGAGCAGAACGGCCGAGGACGAGGCGCAGATGTCACGACACGCTGCCGAGCTAAAGCGGCTAAACGAGGACAAGCAGGCGTCAGGGTTTAACGTGGGCGATGGCGTCCTCATTAGGGGAGGCTAAGACATCAAAGCGTCTTGTGGTAGAAGGCCAGCAGTGAGATCAGATCGCAGACAATCATGACCAAGTAAAATGACCCCCCCCCCCCCCCCGTAAAATGCCCCCCCACCCCCACCCCCCCCACGCATCAGGATCATATATTTGTCATCATAAGAGTCGTTTTCAAAGTTCTTTATTTGAGGTCATAAGTCACTGTTGTCGTGCAAAAACAGCTTTTCCTACCTCTCTCTTTTAATTTAACCCCTGACCCTCGCCAGCGCCCTTTTACCAATTTGCGCCTCGGCTCGTGACGCACTTATCTTCGGTCACCTTCAGCGCGTTGCCTCTCAAAGCCTTCTTGACAAACCACAGTGATGTGCATGCAAGCTTTTAACCATGTGTGATTACTCTGAGCAAAAGGTAGGGTGCCATAAGTCTTTTCGTTAGACGTACGGGGCTCTGTGACCATGAAGGGGAAATGGGAAATGGGAAATGGCGTGTCCAGTGTTTTGGCAGGGTAATGGAGCCTAAGAAGTCATTTAGGACCAGCTCTGCCCTGTCACATGCCTGTCACGCCACTGGCTCGGCATTGTCACATCAGATGTGCGTCTGGTTGGGACGCTGGCATCTCCCATAGTCCCGCGTCACTCAAAGACAACACTCATCACAATCAAAGCGCACGCAGGGAAACATGTGTGCGCGCCGCACCGCGGAGACGGGAGCAGAGCTGCAGCAGCCCCCTTCAAACCATCAAATCTGTCCCCGCCAGATAAACATCCTCCCCACGCTGTGACATTTTCCCCAAGTCGAGTGCGAGGGCTGCGAACGTGCACGGCCGCGCGCGTGCACGCTCCCGTGTGTGTCTGTCTATGTGTGCATGTCTGTCTGAGTGTTTTATTTATGCATGCAGAAATAACAGGCCTTTTATATAAAGAGCGAAATTAATGTATGACCCTGCTGTACTGGGTAATAAATCACCACTCGTGAAGGATGAGCGTTTTTCTTTTTTTCTTTTTTTTTTCCCAGCTCCCCTACCTAAAATGTTACCATTAGCATTTTGTTGTGTTGTGTTGTGTCTCGATAAATGATTGGAAGATTTATGCAAAGAGAATTAGGTGATGCCAAGTGTTCCTGGCACGATCATGGGAGTCATGTCAAACTCGCCCGCGTTTGTACAATGGGGGAAAACAAAAACAAGTTGACTGCATTGGACTTGACTTGTACTTTAAACTCCCCGTCATGTTGAATTGAATCATTGGATATTTGTCCATTTTCATGCGATATGAACGGCAATATTTGTCTTTCTGACGCACTTATCCTATCTAATGTCTGACAGGAAACTGGTCTCTCGTATCCGGGAAATGAGGGTCCCCATCAGTGTCCGCAGTCTTGCTTCCTCTCATTTTAGTGAGCATAAATAAAGTCATTTGGATGAGACCGGATATTTTGAGCTGTTTTACGATGCCTGACATTTTCCGCCCAGCCTCAAATGAAAACATGGCAGACTGGGTCAGACCACTTCCGAAGGTTTTCCCTTTCCCTATCAAACCTCTTTTCACTTCCTCCGTGCTCCATTTGTCCTCCTCCTCCCTCTCCACACCCTGCGCGAGGTTAAATTAATGTTTGACTGTGGGAGACTTGTAGATGGCAAATGTTCATATTCATTATGCATGACTTCCATGTTGCTGTTAATTTCTCGGAGCCAGCCAAGTCGAGGAAATGATTTTGTACATTATGTTTGTTTAATGAAATTGTCACACTAATGGAGGGGAGGCTGATCAAGATGGAGACGACTGTTTCTGTTTGTCATTTTTATGACCTTTTTATTATTATTATTATTATTGCAACCAGTTTACACATGATCACACTCCCTCTGTTTTTATGCACCGTTACAATACTTGAAAAGTTCCGCAAGATGCATCGTTATTCATTGGATTCTGAAAAATCATTCAGATGCCCGAGCCCTTAGCATGCTTTCATTTATTTGTATCAATATTGAATGTAGACGTGCGCAGGTCCCGGCTCTCCGATATGTATGTGTGCACAGGTGTGCACTTGTGTACAGCTGGCACACATATATTCAAGGTCTGCGTGTGTTTTGAGCAGTGAGGATTCCTCGGTGCTGAATGTGAATTCATTTATCTGTCTGTGAGCCATCTCCGGCCAGATATATATATGTGTGTGTGTGTATGTGTGTGTGTGTATCGCTGAAGTAAACATGCTTTATCTCACCCCTCGCTGCACCTGAGACCAGAAAATCTAAATCTACACTCCTAATCACTGCTCCTCGTTTCCTCGCCCCTCAATCAGTCGTTACACACTCAGGCTGTTAGGAGATAAACAGTGACATGCTGGCAGGTTCAGCACTGAACATCGCTATTTTCTTTTTTTCCAGAAATTAAATGACTGTCAGTTTTTGACAGTCCCATTGGTCTGGTTGTTAAAAGACAATACGTTTTTAAATTTTAATTTCTAAGAGAATTTTTTTAAAATTTTATTTCAAATTTTTATGAAAATTAAAACAAAGTAGAATCAACATAAACAAATCATCACCACTGCAACTTTTCATCAATTAATTATTCCATTTTTAATTATATAAAAGCATGCACCAGCTACATTACTGACAACCTAACTTAAACCTGCATTACTCACACTGGTGCCTTTAAACAGTTAAAGCAACAGCTGCAGGTATTTTACAGCTCCGTTCTATTGTTATGTATAAGATGGGAGAGGTTTGGGTCTGTGTGCTGTGGGTGGTGATTAATACATATTTTAAGGGTTCACTGGTGTGGATTGACTCTCGTAATGAGGATGAATGCAGGTATTTAACACCCTGACCAATGCCTCACGACAGCATGTTAACTATTCGTCCCATAAAACTGATTCAGGCTCCACAGCTTGTGCTTTAACTTGTCATATATGTTATTTCAGCCCCAAAGGAAAAAAGGTGCAATATAAGAAATCCAATCAATATTCATTTTTAACTAGTCACCGGCGTCTTTTTTTTCCTTTGGCATCTGAATGAGTCATGGCGACTTATTTTTGGAAGAAGAACAGATGCTCAGCTATAGGAATGATAAGTCACGATAATAGGACGGACAAACCTTTTCAAAATGTAACAAATGAGGCGAAGGGATTATAAAGAATAGACAAAGTGGCCTAGTTGGTCATTCTTTTTATGATTATTATCATTAGTATTATTTGTGAAAATAAAGGTAGGTGACATCTTTGCACTGTTAAGGCCACTGTGGGGTTTGGAGAAATATGTAAATAGTATCTGATTGCCTCTGCCATAACGTTCACATATCAGCACTCATGCTCTTATCCACAGAGCCCAAGTGTATGCACATGTGAACTGTGTGTGTGTGTGTGTCTGTGTGTGTGTGTGTTCATTGCAGTGGTGCTGATGTTGCCTCTAACCTAAAATCCATCACTGAGTCCAGCCATGCGATTACAGCCTGCCATGGGAAACGCTGACTACTGCTGCTACTCTATTAGGCCAAGTGCTTGTGTGTGCGTGTGTGTGTGTCCATGTATGTGTTTGTGTGTGCGCGTGTGTGTGTGTGTGTGTGTGTGAGAGAGAGAGAGAGAGAGAGAGAGAGAGAGAGAGGGAGAGAATGGGTATTATCCCAGACCAGGTGCTAAGTGCTTCTCACTTCCCTGCTTTTCCTCCTGCCCATTTTCTCACATGTCACCTATCGCTCGCCACTACAGGGCTGTGTGAATCAGCCCATCCCGCAGAAAAGTGAGATTACTGTATGCTGCATCACAACAGATTGATTTCTGCTCTGCCACTTTCCATCTTCTTTCACCCGCATCCATTTGGTGTCTCCGGCTCCGGCCCGGTAAATAAATACTTTGTCCAAAAGTCTTTTCCTGCCATAGATCTTCTTTAAAAATCTCCTCAGACGGATATATGGAAGCGTCCGTGTCATTTATTTTTTTGTGCGGTTGCGTTCGTGTGCTTATATGTTGCATGGCACATACATGTATGTTGATGTGTGTCGGAGTAGGGGGCCAGGCGGGCTGTGAAATGGGGATTGATGTGTCCATTTGGAGACAGGTGTTCAGAGTGTGACTGAAGGCAGCGGCGGCATCACTCCGTCTCGGTCTGCTGCCTCTGCTGGCGCGGCGCCACCGTTGGCCTTGATTACTTGTTGTTATTGGAGTGTGAAATCTGAATATGCTTTTTCATCACTCAAAGTTTGGTTTGTGTTGGTGGGAGGAGGCGCTCGGGCAACAGCAGCGCGATTGCTTTAACGTGTACAGTCTGAATTTTCATCCATCGCGCTTTTCAGAGAAATAACAATAAATCAAAACAAACATCCGAAAGAAGCATAAAGTTTATTATTAATACCCACTGCGTAAATAAGGAAACACATCACATGATCACATTATAACACCAAGTCAGTTCAGATTTTGGGACGCTGACGCTTCCTGTTTCCACGTTGATAGCATCTCTATTGACTCCTAAATCTTTTTTTAAAATATTGATCTCTAGTTGAAGCGTGGCTCACGAATATGAACGATTCTGATTCATTGAGTCGTCTTTGTGTGTGAGTACGCCGTTCGCCATACTGCTCTGTAAATATATCCGTCGGGCGACGGCTTCCTCTAAATGACCTCATGCTGCGAGCTGACAGTCAGACAGCTGAGCGTTTAAATAGCTGGAGTGTGTTATAAAAAGCCAGAGAGCACCTGGTGAAAGTCTATTAATCTTCAGGTGCTTGGAGGAGACATTCGTTATCAGAGTTTGGGAATTAAACATGAGCATGAATTCTTCAGAGGTGCAATATAAAAGAGTTGGATAATTTTAGAAGGGATCACTCCACCTGTAATTTTAGCTCCCCTCAAAGGCCTCTCTGTCTCTGCCGTTTAAAACCAATCCCTTTTGGAATTTGAAAGCTGTGTTCTCCAATGCGGTTTCGCAAAGTGGATTAAAGGGACTCAACGGTTCAGGGTTTTTTGTTTGTCATGCGATTAAGTGAAACCTGCGAGGGTGACATGATTTGCTAGCAAAAGGGAAAAACAGGAAAAGGTAAATAAAACATGTAAACGTTATTCAAGCAGCAGTTGTAACAGTTTTTGACTATGAAACTATGGAAATGTTTGGCAGTGTTGATCACTGTGGCTGATTTCTAAACAGGTTGCAAATAAATGTTAATTAATTTTAAATTTGGCTATGATTCTCTCTTTGTGTCAGTATGCGACAGCTGGGTACCATGTGTGTGTGTGTGTGTGTGTGTGTGTGTGTGTGTCTGTCTGTCTTTGTGTGTGTCTTTTATGTCCATAAAAGCAGCAGGTGTGTTTGTTCACAGTGACGCTTACAGCATTCTGTGGCGCCTGTGATATTGTGAACACGCAGTGATTGATTATTCCCACCATGGCACTGGCTGCTTTACACAGATTAGCCTTTGACCTTACAGGTGAGAGATCACATCAGCTGTGGCGAGGATGATAGGTAGGACACGGGATGGTCCCAATTTACTGTCCCATTATCGCAGCCCAGTCAGGAGGGCCTGGAGGGAACGAGGGGGCGAGGGACAAAAGAGGCGGGGGCAAAACACGGACACACAAACAGTGAAGAGAGAGGGATTAATCAACAGGGACGAGAGAGAGAGAGAGAGAAGAGCGGCCAAAAACACTCACTGAGCAGCAGGAGCCAGAATTGAGCCCTAATTCTGATGTTTATTTTATCTGAGGTGGCAGGTGTGCCGGGCCCAGAACCTCACGCTGCCCCTCTGGCCCGTCCTCACTGGCTGTGTGGCTCCTCTGGAGATAAGGCTGTAATGAAGCCGGCCTGCAATGACACAGACCACCACAGACCTGGCTGCTCCATCCGTCTGCCCCTCCTCCCTCTGCTACTCTTTGTCTCACAACATAAATGTTCCTGTTGTCGTATGAATGTATGTAGATAATCACAACTCCTATCTTTCATATTATTGTATTGCTACAGATTTAAGTTTGTATATTTGCTTATTCTATTCTTTTAGTTTTTGAGAGTTCGATATGCTTATTGCATTTTACCTGCTGTCACATATTTGAATTTCCCTCCAGGAATGAATAAAACCTGTTTGTTGAGGGCCTGTCGATGAAGGAAAAACAAGTCGCACTGATTCCCACTGGCCACTGGAGACGCCCGTCTCATTCTCATCACCCAGTCGCTTCACGCAGCGAGAAGTTAAAGCCATGAGGCTGGAATGCGAACTTTCCGAGCTGAATGACGACGCTCGCCATCAGTTAGCGTTGCATCATCAAAGGCTAATAGAAGACGTTCAGCATCACTTGATCTTATTCATTTCTTTACAGAAGATGGGGTTGGATCTAATCAGCGCAGGTCTAATTAGCAGGCGCCTAATTAGCAGAGGTGTCTACCGGATATCAGCTCCTGTCTTCTCTCTGTTTGTTTTACCGTTGAAACGAAGGAGCGCACAAACTGCAGTGCCTTTATGTTTCTGTGTTTTCATTTGCTTTGAATTGTGGGTGTGTAACAAACCAGGACGAGATGCGTAACGACCAAAAGCGTAACGTGGCCCCGGATTGCAAAGATTTAATTGATATCACTTTGTGTGAGGGACGTTTGTCTCCATGTTCCATTAAAGCTGCATACAGTGTGATGATATGATGTGATGTGACGTGATATGATACGATTCGCCCCTGTTGCGATGCAGTTGCGAGATTTAATTCAACACATTCAGTGATTTATGATGCAATACAAAAGAACACGGCGCCGTGCAATTCAGTTTGGCACAGATAAGTTTGACTTTATTTCTGCTGTTGTGCTGAAGCGGACTTCAAATCATATTTTGAGTGCAACTGTGACGTTTTGCACTCGATGTGTTTTTGTGTCACCGCAGCTCAGTGAGCATCTCATTTAATGCTGTTACCTTTTGGCTTTGGAGAAACACATCACCCTTTAACAAACTGACCTTTCTCACCTTTTCAAAAACAAAACAAAAGAGAGACTAAAAAACAGCTCCTTTCCTTTCCATTTAAAAACAGGCTCAGCAGTTACACTGACACACTGTGCATAGTGCAATGTTTGGTAACTACTGCGAGCAGGAGGATGAGGGGTTTTTTCAGCAGGTATCTTAAACCCAGCAGAGAGAAGAAAGCAGTGATGCTGCAGATGATTTCACAAATTCCTTGCATCTTTGCAAACTGTCTGATGGAATGTGGAGCTACTCTCCCTGATAATAATAATAATCTGTAACTCACGCAGTCCTCTGTCTCACAGGAGACATGGGAAACTGGATGTTAACAGCAGTGGATGTCAGCGAGAGGGACGGTTAAGGGAGGAGGGACTGATCTGAATTTACAGATTATCACAGATTATCAGTCATATTTAGACAAATAAGGGCGTAGGGACTCAAATAACAAGTATGTATAAATAAATCTGATTTTACAAAACCGCAACAGTTTCGCTTGTCGATCTTTGCGTTTAGGTCCCATAATTCTGATAACCAGGACGTTTCAGCTCTGTCAGCAGTTTTTTTTTATTTTTATTTTTAGTAGAGTAGCATGCCAACGAAGTGAATTACAGAGAAATTCTGATCAGCATCACTTTTGACAGTCCATTCCAGCGGCTTTGTAACAAAACGATCTCATCTCACCATCCACAAGCTACTGAGTCACACACAAAAAAGGGCAAGAAACGTCAACCTCAACCTCAATGGGAGGATGAGAGTCTGAAATGAGCTTGGAATAGTGGAACGTATTTCAAAAGGTACCGACCTGCAGGTTGAGAACTCTGACCAGGTCTATTATATGATGATGTGAAACATCAGAGTCTGTCTGTCAAACTGGACGTTAACACACAATTTTGTGCAACTTATTTTGTGCAACTTATAGTTTGCAGTTAGCAGTGACATGTTTCATGTGCCAATAAGCCATGACACTAAGTATACAGCACTCACAAGCATGTCATGTGTCAGAGACACTTTTAAGCTCTCCAATGCATTTAGATACATATATCTGCCGTGTGTGTGTGTGTGTGTGTGTGTCTGTGTGTGCATGCTTTTGTGTGTGAGACTGTGTAAGAGCATCATACTCACTCTTGCCCCAGAAAAGACAGTTGCACCAAGACTGTTAAGTGTAGCAGGTGTAAGCACAGACGCTTTGCTAGTACCATGTGTTTGAAAGCTGGCTGGTGTGTGTGTGTGTGTGTGCGTGTGTGCGTGTGCATGTGCTGATGTCTTCAGGGGAGAATGGATTTCACATTAGTGCTCTTGTTTCCTCTTCCTCCCCTCCTTCACCATCCCTCTCTTGTCCCTCCATCCCACTTTCTCTCTCCTCCTATTATTCTCATTCTGCACTGGAGGGCCGTCAGCGAACCATGAATGCATTATGCTGTCTGCTCCATTGTTTGTGCTGTTTCTCTGTGCCCGCGCCCCGCTCTCTCCCAATATTTGTTTTCATTAATCTCAATGGGTGCCTGCTGCGGGTGTCTTGATGGCTTTTTTTTTGGTTGTCTTTTGTTCCGCAGTGCAGCTTTTGTCTTTAGGCATTGGCTTCCCATGTTTTGTTTGTTTGCCTCCATGTTTGTGTTGGCATGCGTGAGCGAGCATTTGTGCACATGTGCATGAACGGCCACATGACAGCACGTAGGTAGAGGTAGCCGTGCACCGTGCACGTGCATGCCTCCCTTTACTCTTACTTACACCGAAACAGATCCCCTCCTCCTTTCATGTTCTGTCTTTTATGAGGGCTCGTTACTGCCGTTTTCAGAGAGCAGCAGTGAATACGAACAGTTTCTCTGGTCTTAAGCTGCACGCACAAGCAGTGCACTGAAATTCATATGCACAGTGTTCAAATATATCTTTCTATATTTATATCCAGAATGAGTCAGAAAAAATTTCATTGAGATAATATTTTAAACCGATTTAACACAGCCGACCTTTAAGGAGCCAATCAGCACACATGCATTCAGTACACTGAATTAAGTGCAAAATATATATCTGTTACAGTCAGCTGGTGTTAGGCAGCTGATTTCATATATTAAAATGACCATCTATGAACTCGCACTAAATATCTCCTCCGCTCCTGTGCCTCTATTATTGAGCATCTTGTCGGTGCGTTGGGCTCAGACGGCTGGTGTTGCCATAAGGTGGATAAATAAATCATCTGCGGAGAAATATTAAAACCTGTCTGTTGTTTTCCTCCCTGCTCCCCTCCTGCTCTCTGCTCCTGTGCTGCCTGTCTGTGTTGCCTCTTTCATTTATTTCCCCCAATTCATCCCTTTACTTTTTTCCCTCAATTTTGAGTCACTCCCTAACTCTGCTGGCCTGTCTCTCTCTGATGTGTGATTCGCTTTTGTCTTTTTTTTTTGTTTGTTTTTTTCGCTGTTTGATTTTGTGCTTTGTGTTGTGAGGCTCTGTATTGTGGCACACATGCAGTTCGCTCCGCGGCTGAAACGTATGGATTTTGTCCACTGTTAAAATTTTCAGCTGCTCCACAGGATCAATTCCAATTAAAGACCAAAAAAGGGGCTTCTGTTTTCTCCTTTTCCCTGGCTCTGCAAACTCACAACAGTGTGAGGTCTCAAAGTTCTCTGCTTTCCACTCTCCCTGAACCTGTCTGTCTGATCTTACCTTTTTTCTCCATGTCCTTCAATTTTTGTATTCATGCCAAGGTTTTCTGAGCTGTTGTACAGTGGTGCATAATCAAGACAAATCCTGTAGGTTTCCATACAGCGATGTTGTGTTTCTTCGACCAACTGCAGCCCTATTTTGTTAGGGAGACAGAGGTGAAAAACGTTTTTTGCATCTCAACCTATAACATTCATTAAAATACAGGTAAATAAACTGTCTTTTTAAAATCAAAATAATGCATGATACTTATAATATCGTAAAAAATAATAATAAATAAGATTGTAAATATAGCTTTCGGTGACTTCAAAAAGTGGCTCCTGGTGGCAGCTCTACTTCAGCTTTCACTCTTTTACCTGCAAGTTGCATCATGGTAAATCCAAACCAATGAGTGTGTAGGTGTGAGTGTGTCTGTATTTATGTTAGCGTGTGACTGTCTATGTTTATGTATGAGTATGTGTGGGTGTAGCTGAACCCAAATCCAGTCTGTCAGATGATGCAGTAACAGTGGACTAGGCAATGTGAAGTCCTTTATTTTTATTTTACCGAAGGCATTTCCTCTTAATAATTGCATGC
>JAFBJQ010000654.1:226377-363306 GCA_016785345.1 Trinectes maculatus
GTGAAGATCAGCATCACTAATTTATTTGTATGGGGGGGAAACAGGTAGCCTGGATTTACACTACTATCACCCCTAAAGCTGACAAATGAATACGTCAAGTGTTTGTTTATCAGACAATTTGTTTTTCCTCACCAGATTAAACAAACAAGATACAACACATGGATTAGTGAGCTGTGCACAGGCTGATGTGTGTTTTTTGTTGTTGTTTCTTTTACTGTCGGACTCAGCTTTTCCCCTGGTTCAACTTGATAACCTTTACCTTCCACTTAGTAGCATTGGGCATTTGCACCAAACATATTGTCATATTAGTCCTGGATGCATCATTTTAAACACACTGGACTGGATCTGCCACAGAGTGTCAGTGTCTGACATTAGCTGATAAGGCGCGGCTCAGCTGTTGTTCCAGTTCAAGGTGTTGGATGGGGCTGAGGTCATGGCTGCGTATCAGTAACATTCTACCACACCGAACTGAGAAGCCCATTTCTTCACTGACCTTTCATTTTCCATGGGCTTAGCCAAACCCTGCTCACATGCTATACATCTAACATGACCGCAGGAACCAGATAATTATTACTGTAATCTACTACAGGCATTGTATCATTTAACCGGGTGATGTAACACACATACTACTGGAAGCCAAGCCAATGAAATGCCCTATCTCCTCTGCACACACTGCACGGGACTCTGTAAAGTAGTGGACATTCATAAGTCCCTGTGATCCCCCTGATTAAAGAAATCCCTTCAAGCTTCTGAAAATCTGAGAGAGTCAGCGAGAGGCAGTGAGCTCATTCATTTGTGCATGTTATATTATACCTCAGTGGATTGACCTTTGACTGCACCCCCCTGCTCTCTCTCTCTCTCTCTCTCTCTCCCTCTCTCTCTCTCTCTCTCCTGGCACATCCTCAATACTAAGCCTCAATCATCGGCGCTCCCGAGAATTAATGAACTATAAATCCCCTTGGATACATTAACTAGGCCCACTTCATATGCCATGACTCAAATTACATCAATATACGCTTTGTGCATTTGTAAATGCCTATCAATTATTGATGTGATGTCATTACCTGAGCAATATCTGTCGCGAATGAGTAATGTATGTGATGCGGATGTGTTTCCCTGATCATGAGATTCGTTCATATGGGCCAGATGCCTCTGGGATTTAGATCATAGTCGCTATTCCTCAACTGTTTGGATCAACGCAATACTCCCCTGCTTTAATCATCTTTAGCCACTTGGGGGCAGCAGAACAAATTGACGTACACTGATGAATTATCACTTTGTAGGATAAAAATATAAAATTTGTTAGCAGTTGCCATGTCTATGATCAGCATGAATGTAGCATCATCAGCATTCGTGTGCATACTCCATCCCCCTGTAAACAGGTCCAACGTTCGCTCTCCTCTTAGCTATTTTTAGTTCTTAGTACTGAGGGAAAAGCTAAAGCTGCATCAGTTAAGCAGCCAGATCCTTCATCCTGTTCACCCTCAATTTAATCAGTCGCTGCTGGTCAGTTAGTGGCAGCAGTTTGTTTATCTGAGCCTTTCACTGAAAACAACTACCTGCAGCAGCAGCATCTATCTATCTATCTATCTATCTATCTATCTATCTATCTATCTATCTATCTATCTATCTATCTATCTATCTATCTATCTATCCATCCATCCATCCATCCATCCATCCATCCATCCATCCATCCATCCATCCATCCATCCATCTGGTCATCTGGTCATCTGGTCATCTTTGTGTCTGAGTATAATATATTTATGTCTGTAAATATTCCGATGAATTGCCCCTGGAATTTCCATTTTGCTTGTTCATCTCACTCACTGTCTCTTCTTTGTCGCTCTCTCCTCCCCTCTGATGCAGAAATCCATAGCTGTTGTAAATGAAGCTGTGAGAATCAATGCCGCGGGCAGGGTAACGCCGGAGCACTGCCACCAGTGTATTGCAACAATGATCTAATGGTTAAAAACACATTCACAAACAGAAAAGGGGAAGGTGGATCTGAGCCGGCAGCGCGCCCACATTGCTCTCGCCGGAGACATGATCAAATTAAACAACAACTATGATGTGTTTCTGCTCTGTGCCCCCGCTAGCACGCAACCACATTTCCTCCAGAGCACACTCCTCCTTTTCTCTCCGCTATTGACAAGAACCTCCGCTGGGGTAGATTCATAATGGAATGCATGACATGATTTGCTTCGAGTTTAGGATGAAGGCCAATTAGTTTAACAAGCATCAGACAAATCTTGTTTGACAAAAGTTGATGTCGGGGCATGTGAAACATGTCCACTGGGAGACATTTTGTTAGCCGGAGGCAAACCGAGACGCAGACACACACGCATACACGCGCACAAAAAGTTTACTATACAAATATATTCATTTAGGTTCACAACTTTGTATGCATTTCTACATCTAAATCCAGGAAAACATTCAGGCGTGAAACCCTCAAACCCTCAAATTATGTCATGTAAAAAAAAAAAGAAAAAAAACATTGTGGCACTGTTTACAAGCATGGACGGGAAACCGAAGCGCAGTATTTCTCCTGTAGCAGCTCGGATACAATCCTGTAAAGTCGCTTTGACTTAAGATAATTCTCTGTTTGTATCTCTCCCTCTCCTGCCTCCTTGACAGCGACCTTTTTGTTTTACCTCCCCCGTTATTCCCATGAGATTAATGTCCCTCCCTCTGTTTTCGTGTTGCCACAACAATGCTTTGGATTAAGGAGAGTCCTCATCCCCGCCATAAACAGCAAACAGAGGCACAGATGCTCAGACACAAACACACATCCATCAGTGGGAGTATTCTTCAGTGGGCAAACAGCAGACGACAGTGACTCCTGTCACGTCTGTGCGGGGGCCATTTATTTACCTGCATGATCACAAATTCATCATGTACACAACTTCATGCAGTGTTTGGGGCTAGTCTGAAGCGATCGGTCATTATACGGTACAGGCGTTGACTTTCATGTTTTTGTCTCTGCCTCATTGGTGGACAAAATGATGGTGTCATATTTTTTTTTCTGTGTATGTGTGCCAAAGGTCAAGATGTCACCCCTGTCTGTGTCAAGAAGATTAGATCCCTCATCCCTGCTCACATCATCTTTGATCAAAAGCAAATAGCTCAAACACACACACACACACACACACACACACACACACACACACACATACTACATCACATACATTCGCAGCTATGCTTCCCCTGCTATCTCTGCAAATGAGATGTGCCCACAGGCTCCAGCCATGTTACCCCCTCAGAAAGAAATAAAGCTTGTCTTGTTTTTCTTTTTTGTCCTCATTGAAGTTAAACCGCAGGCTGACCAGCAGGGACTGAGATCTTATCACAGCAAGCGTCCCGCAGTGTCTGTTAGCTTACTTGCTCGCATTATGAGCACAAGACTTTGACTTGAGCCATGGGCTGATCCTTGTCTCAAATCCACTGAGCGGCAGAGTCAACAGGCGATGGGAGCGCAGATAGCCAGCTATGGGGAGTGTCAACAGGCCACTCGGCTCTGGAAAGAGCCTCTGTTTGTTTGGAGAGGCTGAGCCTCTCTCTATTCATCTGGTGTTGCCCTTTCTTCTACGCCATTTTGGGGCCCGTGGATGAACAGGACAGATTACAGGTGATCCCCCAGGTATTTCAGGTCATCCCGGAGTATAAAGCTGATACTCTCATCCCGGCGCTCCACTCTAATCATGCTCCCTCTCGCTCCACCACTCTCCCTCATCCAGTGATTTCCATCCCCTCCTGCGCCTCGCACCGACCCCGCTGATTAACATTTTCAACGCAAATGCGTGTTGTTCCAACAACACAAAGTGGCGAGTGCTTGAGATGTAATTAGAATTAAGGATATTGATCACTCAGGGCCAGACGGTGGCGGTATAAATAATAGCTAGCATGAATAAGTGAAAGCGATAGGTGAGCTCCTGGTGATTTATGTACAGACTCCTGTGGTCCGCAGCATAAATCACCGACAGCCATGTTCTTATTGAATTATGAAACCCCACAGTCGCAGCAGAATAATGGCCAACTCTATGTCTTGTGCATACACTCAATCCATAAGATAACAGCCACAGACCTATGAGCAAGCAGAGGCGTATGCTGTGTTGTCCTGAATTAGGTTTGTGGAACAGTATCAAATATTCATCAGTTTTCCATGTCACTGTGATTATTATTATTTAAAGGCCACAAACTATGTGCCTGTGTGTCTTTGTTAATCTGCTGAATTCATTCATAACAACCTTGCAATTTGCCAAAGTTTGAAAAACTAACATATGGGTTGTTATTCCCTTCAGGTCATTTGTAGAAGAGGTATGTTTTGATGTTTTTCATAATGTTGTTTATGGGGTGTTAGTCAAAGTGCAATATGTCAATAATATAAATATGAATACATTCAGTTGCTTTAATTCTGAGGTCAGGATCAATAATAGTGTACAGCTTCTTGCTGCAGTGTCAATCTCGGCACTTCCTTGTTGGCGCTGGAAAATCAGCTGACACAGCAAACGCCAGTCAATGCGCCGTGACGTCAGGGGAGCCGAAAGCGTCGGTCGACGCCGGATGTGGTGCCGGTAGATCACGCGCTATTTACAAATAAATAAATTAATAAATAAATAAACGTAAACTGGCGTGCGACCAGTCGGAGATCTAACTCGTGTCACTGCGCGAGCGCGCGTTTGGAAAATTCCAAAACCTCGCGTCCAAGACGCATCGGAAGCCGTGCGCGCGACAGCGCACGCTACACAGAGAAGAAACACAAAAAACACAAGCTGTTCAAAGACTTTGCTTTTGTTGAACCAGTATGTGAATGTATGTGATGCTGATGTCGATGCAACTCGGTTTCACCTGAACTCGTGCACAGTGGAGGAGGATGAGACTGTGACACTGCAGGCAGGAGACATGGAGCTGAGATCCAGGCCTCATGAAGGAAAAGTAGCCAAACATGAGGAGATGTGCCACCTCACTGACTGCATTATTTGGCTGCATCTGTTTATGTGAGTCAGCCTTTTTTCACATGGAGATTACCAAGTCCAGGCACGGTCCACCATGACACCATGATGATCATACGGAAGTCTGCTTCAACCAGGCATCCAGCTGCTGAAGTCCAGACTATGCAACCCTGCTGACTCAGTGCAGTGCAAGTCATCAGAGTAAGGTAGTGTCTATATGTGTATTGAATTGTATTGTGCTTTATGGGTTTATTCTGTTTTGCAATTTACGTAAACATATATTGTGTATATATAAAGAATGCTCCGGAAATTGATAAATATATATGCAGAATCTTTTAAACGATCATAATGACCTGGTCGTTTGACAAGTAACTCACATGCCAAAAACGTGTGTGCACATCTACCTTATGCACTTGTTTAATATATATTTGAGCATAGTACACTCTGTTCTCTATCAGACTGTATTGATAAACTAACTTTATGTAATGTATAGTTGTAATATTTGTAATATTTTTGCTCACATAGTCTCAAAAATTCGAATGTGAAAGAGAAATATTTGGGTTTGAAAACTACCTCTGTTTTAAGGTATTTGTGGCTCGTAGAATAAACCCCCCTCATCATTTCCTATAGGTTGTAATATCCAGCCTGCTGGAGCTTTCATTCGCCATTAGATTCTTGTTATGTGTCTGGGCGTGAGTTTGTCTAAGCAGTTGGCAGGTATCTAGTTAGAGTGCCCGCAGTTTGTGCCCTGCGTCTTCCTCAGTGACACTAAGCATCAGCAGCAGGGGAGGGTTTTAAACAGGCCCCATGAACAGCCATTACCCTGAGTCTCTGAAGTAACGTCGGTATGGTGCGCTGACAGATCAGGATCCTCCCTCTGCTGCTGTGACACTGCCGTCAGCAGGGAGACGCCGACTTCATCCAAACTCATCAAGTGTGGGGAGGAGAACAAACAGCCCACACGACACACAGCGCGAGCAAACATGCGCCGCGACAGAGAGCCACTTTTGGGCTAGTGTGTCTGCCTTTGTCTGGTTGTGTATTTCCTGGTGGTGATGTTATCGGTCTTTAGTATGAAGCACTCGCTCTCTGATCTAAACAAACACAGCAGTGGAGGGCAGCTGAGGTCAGCGTCGACTGCTCGCTTCCATCTTGCATTCGCTGTGTGTTCCAGTGACCTGCACACACACACTGCTGCCCCCCCGTCGGCACACCAGCTCTCTGGGGCAGTGCAGAGAAAACCTTTTATCAGACACACTCGATGAGAGAGTACTTTTCCCCCACGAGCAGAACAATGGGAGCTGGGGGGGAACTGATTTTGATTTAGAAGTAACTGGAAATGATGGGGCTGGGAAACTGTCCCCGAGTCTGAATCTGTTTCTCATTTCTGAATGTAAATGGCCCCAATCAACACTTCACACAGGCAAAGGCATCCACACACACAGTCACAAACTCGAACGAGCGCAGACACACACACACACGACATAGACAATCAGCCCTGCTCTGCATCTCTTTCACTACTCGATTGATCTTATTGTGCAGGTCAGTGAATGCCTCTTTGACACAGAGGGCCTATTCCAGGTCACACAAGGACGTTCAACATCACACTTACGCAGAACAGCATTTTGAGATGTGGTTTATAGCATGACAGGTAATTTGTGTTACAGACTGTTTCACAATCCGGTTTTCAGGTCAGTTCAGTTGTGTTCAGGACAGAAACTCGGCAGTTATGGTTGTGTTGCAGTAACCGGACTCAGGACTGGACTAACAACCTCAGCAACCAAATCAGAATTAGACCACCCGAAACTCGCTCTGGCTAAAACCGACCTCCAAAAACATCTTTCTGACACTCTCAAGCTGACAGCTATTTTTTTTTTTAAAAACGCAGCTGCCAAATTATACGTCGTTAAATTCAACAAATTAATCATGATTTTCGGCGACACTGGTGCGGTGTAATAAAAGAAGACTGACAAACAAAGCCAGGCACATCACCACTTCCAAATTAATAGTGACTGACGCCACCACCCCCACACTTAATTAATGGGAAACAAAACACAACAAGAACATCCATCTAGATATGGGGAAACAAAGCCTGGGTCGGCTTGTGTCATTCTACGTTTGTTACCCGCTGACAGTGAAATGTAACACTGAGATTGATAGCGTTTGCGCGTGTTGCGCGTGCACGGGCCTGCTCAAATGTTGTTGTTTTTTTTTGACTGCGGTCTCTTAAGCAGACACCCAACACGGCTCGAACCCCTGACATTGAGTTTATAAGTAGGCATTATTTTTAGCGACGCTGTCATGTTCCTTCAGAGTGACAGCTCCTAAAAGCTTCCACAGGCAAACCCATCCCTGTTTTGCACTCTAAAGCCATGTCTCCTTAACAGTGACGGCCGGGCTATTATCTTACCAGATGAAAGCCGATGCACCGCTACGCCTTTCATTTCTGCAAAGATCGTCGCTTTCTAGCTGAGCTTTTTGATGTCGGATTTGTCCTCTGATTCCTGTCCGCTGAGTGGCCACGGTCAATATCCTGCGATCATAATAATATCCGACCGGCGGATGACAAGTGAATGCTTTTGCCCCATTTAAACCGGGCCTGTTTGTGAAAGGGGAAAAAATGCACACAAAAGGACACAGGGAGGTTGGAAAAGAGGTCGCTGCAGCGTTTTAGAAAACTACT
Source organism: Trinectes maculatus (assembly GCA_016785345.1). Taxonomy (NCBI): domain Eukaryota; kingdom Metazoa; phylum Chordata; class Actinopteri; order Pleuronectiformes; family Achiridae; genus Trinectes; species Trinectes maculatus. The sequence goes on from JAFBJQ010000654.1 coordinate 234,010, forward strand.
CCGGAGAAACGGGACACTCCCAGGCACTTTGTCACATCAATTAGGAATTCTATCCGGGCAATGGGATCATGGCCTGCGGGGCAGTGGACAGGACAGCCAGTATATATCTTGTTGTTGTTGGTGGTGGTGTGCACTTGCATGTCTGTGTTTTTTTGCATCCGTGTATGACAAGATGGAGAGAGGAAGAGGAAGTTTTCCTTTGAACGATCTACTTTTACCCCGCTGACCCTGGGAAAGCTAATTTTAGCCAGTCTTTTGCAGTAGGTCTAATTGCTGTAGATTGCTAATTTCCCCTCCGCTGTGAGCCGGCAGAAGTGGTGGGCGTCCTCTCTGTCTCCATCTCTGCCGCCTCTCTTCCTCACCAATAGTCAGTCTGGCAGTCAGGCCTCCGGCTGTCAGTGGGGGAACAAAGTAAGTGGTGATGAGCCAGGCGCCCGTTGTCTGATCACATGGACTGATGCTGTGCCAGACGCCACAGCCACGCGCTCACGCGACAAGGTTTCCTCTCCTAACAGAGGAGCGTACTCCCGACCTGGGCCTGTTATCCTTTTTCTTTCATCTCTCTGTCTCTCTTATCCGCTGGTTGCTCTTCATCTCTCATCTGTCCATCGCTGTTGACTCGCTTCCTTTGCAAGTCCGAACCCTTCTTGTCATCTGGTGTCATCTATACGCTAGGGACGACATCGTTCTCTTCTTCTCTCCCTCTCTCTCTTTTTTTAAATTGCTCTGTGGATGAGAAGGTGGGACTCCCTGCTGTGTGCGCCGTTATTGCACCACATGTATGGCTGTATTTGCTTTGTCATCACTTTTTCAAAGGGAAAATATGAATGTAGGCGATTGCGCAGCACCCATTCACGTGACACAGCTCTTAAATTTGTATAATACAGACACACACACATGTACGCACTTGGAAAATATCATCAGGTGGCGTTGTTTTGCAGACTTAGTGTGCGTTTGTGTCTTGTTGGCACCCACTGCTACACACACCGCTCTGACAGCCTTCATCTACAGTGGATCAGCTCCTCTGAGATGCATGTGTGTGTGTGTGAAACAACTACATTTTTGTTCTCTGAATAAGCTGACTTCCCTTCAGATTTGTAGCTCCCAGCTGCAGTCGACTATGTATAAATCAATGCTGCGGTGGGCTAGAGAGAGAGAGAGAGAGAGTGGCTATATTTACTCTGTTTCCTAGCTAGCAGCATTAGACTGTACGAGGAGGTAAAGGAATTCGATGCACACCAGTGGATGGCCGGGGCTTTTTCACTCACACTAGGGGAGTGGCAGTTCTGCTGATAAGGACAGACTAATGAAGGAATATCACTCCAGTCGAGCAAGAAAACACATCAACAAAACATAAAACAGTTTTTTGTCATGCTCCGCGGGAGGAGAGGTATGAAAGCGCAGTTGTGTACACGCGAGTATTGAGGCACAAACTCGCACACATTCAGCAGTATTTCGACTCACACCCCCAAATCTGCCCAATATGTTTCCATTTTAATCGAAATTCGTTTATTGATTCCGCTAAAGCCCTCGTGTGTTTCCGCCCTCCATTAGCATTCCGCGCACGCCGCTGAGTACTGGATTAAGTTTGATGGCAATAAATTATACATGCAGTCTGAAATGTAATTCTCTTCATTAGATGACAAATCTCTTGTTTGAATATTGCACACTGTGGTTATTATACTGCTTTTATTATTGGTCACTGGAGTTGCGGGAGCGACTGAGGAAAAATAGTCTTGTCATCACTGTAATGCACTGCAGCTAATCCATTAATTCAACGACCAAATTAAAGTTAAATCAAATGCAGTTGTTGCTACATTAATTCCAACATAAGAAAACGCACAGTGTCTGCTTATCTCCGGTGACAAATTGAGTGAGGCGCCTGTGTGGGATTTGTTGGTGTGTGTCTTTCCAGGAGTTTTTATGTGTTTGTGCTCCTGTGTGTATGTTTCCGGAGGCCTTGAGAAATGAGCGTCGGGCCTGGTTAATAATAGTGGCCGAGAGGGTCTGTTAGCGTGGTCGACTACATCACTCCTCAGCAGGGAGACATCTCCAGGGCTCGGTGCCGCGTTGATGGAGTGTTGGTGGGGGAACAGACTGGTACAGAGAGCAGGTGATGGAAAGGGGATCAGAGGATGGAGGCAGGAGGACGGATGAGATGCAGACAGGGGAGAGACAGGAAAGTGAACAGTGCGGTAGTTTCATCCCTTCTACAAACACATAGCAAGTCTGATGTACCACCAGCTACTCTTGGCTAGGTAGACGGTTATCGGTGTTCTACCTCGGGTAATACATTCTGTGATCTGTATAAGGCAAAAGCTCTCCATACCAATCCGAATAGATTTTAACGGAACATATATTTATTTTTAACATTTTAAGCCATCCAAATACAATAAGATACTGAAAACAATCCTAATTATCCTGATGAAAGAAAACATGTAAGTAACACTGTGTTTTCCAAAACTGTTATTTCTTATCCTTTCTTCAGTCCATAACAATTAAAGGCTTATAATAACAGCAGGTGAAAATAGAGTGTGGTGGTGGTGGTGGTGGTGGGTGTGTGTGTGTGTGTGTGTGTGTGCAAAAATAATAAACATACAAGTTGGGTGCTTTATCAAAAAGCTTTCATATTGTCATGAATTAAATCTGAAAATATGAAAAAAACAACAACAGCATAAGAGCAAACAAGGAAGGTTTCATAAGATGAAACACAGCTCGTGCATGAATGTATGCATGATGTTCATGCTGATAGTTCATCACCGCAGACGCCATGCTAACCATCATTAAAGCACACTACAAACCTCATTTCATTATCACACCCTGAGCACATTTATAGACAAACGTACTGCGGCATGCGTGTAAAAATACAGTTTGTGTGGACACATGTATCCAGAGCTTCCAGCATCATGGAAAAAGAAAAAAAGAATTTGTCTTTTTTGTGTAGTTTGATGCGCATTCTGAAGATTGTTTGTTTGCTCCCCCACTCACCTGCTGTCAACAGCATCTACGGACTGTTTCTGATGGAGCCAGTTGCCTGACATGGCTGTCATCAGTGAAACATGATTGATGAGGTCTGCCGGTCTGCCTTGAACCCTGTCTGCTTTGTCTTGGCTGTGCTTTATTTATTCATTTGGAGCCTTTTTATCAGTGGTTGCAGCGAGAGTGGAGGATTGAGGCGCGGACAAAGTCTGGCTGACAGGGAACAGGAGGTGTCCTGGAGAGTAAAGGATGACTGCAACAACCCGGAGACAGATTTACCAGGGAAAACACACAGAGTGGAATGTTGTGCCAGGGAGAATGAGCGCGCTTTAATGGATGAGACTGAATGCGGGGAATTATGTGAGGTTCTGAATGGATTCCTGCAAAGTAAGACCGCAGTGGGGGAGGGGGAGGATCCAGAACCTGCAATGATCCCCCCCCCCCTTTTTTTGACACTGACTGAACGCTATGCTTAAATGAGTCACCTTTTTTTTAAATAGATATATTTTCCAAACGCAGCTCCTGTCGTTCTCAGCCGTGAGCTGATGGTGATGGATACGATCATTTGATGAATACTGTACACTGAACCCTGAGGTGCGGCAGGGGACACGGATGTGACCCCCTTCACACAAATCTCCCCACCCGTACCGCCGACCTGCTCCACCTTAGTGCTCCTCTTCAATATGCTCTCATTTTAGATAATGAAAGAAGTCTGGAGGGGGAAGCCACTGCAGAAATCACTGATCCACTCTTAAGTGAAAACCTATACTCAAGTTAATGTGAACACCCTCAGGGGAGGAGGACTGCTAATTGATTAACCACATTACCCGGATAAGAGTTGAACTCTCCTGCATGAGAGCAGCTCAAGATGGGCATCGGCGAGTGATCAGGTATAGGCACTGAGCACTTCCTCACTGCAGCAGCAGCGTTGACGGTACTGCAGGTGTTTGTAGCGTCTCGGCATATACAGACACAGTCCACAAGGGGCAGTGTTGAATCAGAACCCTCTCAGCTCCCAGTCAGGTTGACACAGCAGTTGGCGCATGAAAAAGAGCATCATGGGAATAACACTGCACCACTGTTCCAGTGGAGACACGTGCGGGATGACTCCCTGTGCTGAAGAACCGGGGAGAGGTTATGGTTATGTCGGTGATTAGGAATTTAAAACATGCATTCCTTTCATTAGTTTAATTCATTAACGGTTTGTTTTTGTAAAAAAAAACAAAACAAACAAACAAAAAAAACCCTGTAGCATCAAAGCTCACAGGCCTCATCAGTGTTTGCTTTCAGTGTGTTCCTCTCGCTTCTCCGCAGGGTCGGCACGGCGCCGGCGATGATTAATAAAACTTGTCCCGCTTTGAAGATGCTCATGCAGCCGTCCTCGCGGCTCTGAAAGGCGACGCCAGGGTTCAGGATGCTCTTTGATCCCTCAGTGCTGAAGTCCTGAAGACAATGCGGCGGCTTTGTGGAGAGGAAGACACACAGAGACCCCGCGGGTGATAGTTTGGCCCTTAAAACCCACAAGAGACATTTCCTTCTACTTATGTCACCATGACGCTTGTAGTGCAGCGTCGTGAGAGTCAGAGCGGTCTGCAGACGCCGCGTCCTTGGGGAGGATACGGAATGTGGTCAGGGTGTCAACACAAACTGTGGCCTTAAAGTCCTGAAATATTACCTAGGCTTTTACAACTCTGCACACACACAGGTACGTGTTGGTGCGTCGGCTGGCGTCCGTTGAAGATGAAGTCTTCTGAGTAAGAGACTCTCACCCTCTGTTGTCTTGATGTGCGTCTTTAATTCACCGTGGTCATGCGGCTGTTCGAGCGCTGACCACCCCTCACAGCGGGCCAAACCAAAATGAGGACCATTCCACTGGTATTGAGCTAATGAGCAGAGCCGTGTGTTGCTCTTTGGCAGTCGCACAGAGGAACTCATTAAACCTGCTGCAGTGCTGTGCGGTTCACTTTGGGGGGGCTGCTCCTTTATTTGCACATTTCAACTTCCTGCACCTTTATGCTCATTTTAGAGGCAAATGCTGTGTCTTTTGTTTTTTTTCCATGAACTACATTTAGTCCCAGTTACACTCCAGTGTCAATAGTGACATAGTCTCATCAGTAATATTATGACTGATTGAGTCTTTGTGTGAAGCTCAGCTAATTGGCTGCGGGCTGTAACTTCGTATTTACGTGATCAGTCGTCTCCTCCGTCCATCACCATGATAAACATGAACATGTGGAAGATCTGGTTATGTCAACACTGTGGGCTCCTGCTCTGTGGTTCACTCCCCATATGGCTTGAATTGCACTGAATCTCCCGTGAAGGAAAGGGTAATGTCGACAGAAGTAGTCAAAGGCTAAACAGTGAGCAGTGACAGAGGATGCAGACCAGATGACGAGCGTCGACCCTTCACCACGAGCTTTGACACTTCGAGGTCCAGTCAGAGCAAAGATGAAATTATGGAGGGTCTTTATTTCTTTTGACAGTGTGTCTGAAGAGTCGAGCGTTTGAAAACAGCGGAGAGCATCGAGGTGAGGGAGCGCTCGACAGTTCAGCGGGAGTACGTCTATACATGCAAAATATCGAAACCCGCTGCTAATGAAATGAAGGTAGAAGAAAAAAAAGCGCCTCCGTCTTACACTTGAGGAGAAACGCCGCCGTGATCTCGCTGTGAGGCTGTTGATGTTTACTAGGTTGTTGACGTTGTCGTGCTGCTGTGTGTTATGACAGTACCAGATGAACTTTTGCACCAATTCCCTGGTTGGTTTTTAAGCTTGCCCACACACTGTGCCCTTTTTTTTATGGGCTTGTAGATTGCAAGGAAACACATCAATCTCCTGTGTGTGTGATCCTGTATGTCTTCCCCCTCCGTGCAGCGTGACCCCATTGCCCTCTCTCTAGTGTCCACTGGGTTGCTCATGTCTTTGTTGCTGAACCTCCGCTGCCCTGGTTATTAAAGAGCACTGGGCGATATCCACCCTCACCTTTCTCTCTCTCACTCCACCAGCCAGTGCTCACTTCATTTCTGCCTCCGCGTCCCTCCATCCCTCTTCTTTCACCACACATACACCCAAAATAGCTCTGAGGATTGCTGCTCTTCTCTTCCCGTTGCCGCGCTGCTCCCTGACTGACTCTGACTGCGCTGCACAGAAATCCCAATATTCTCCATCCACACTCTGACACTACCTGGAAGACCTGTACGACAGTCACCAATGGGGGTTTTATTAATTGAAATGTATTTATAATCCTCATCAGTAATCACAGTCCCGCTCCTTTGTTCTTGTTCCATCAATCACAGTGGCGTATGGCAGGCCGGCCCACAGGTGGAGAGGTGGACTAATTAATGAGTGAGAGGTTGCTTGTTCAATCCCGGCTGAAGGATGTGCTTCAGCCCCGAGTCCTTTTTTTTTTCCCCCTTCCGTGTCTGTCATTTGCTGCGTATGAGCCTAAGAGCCTATATCAGTGCCAACCGAGTGAATAAATAAAAATCCAATCATGCTGCTGTCATTTGATAATTCTGCGCTAATCGTGTTAACAAATGCTCAAAAGGCTTTTTATGTGCTGTGTAGGAGTGACACATACACACACATGCATGACACATCGTCTCGAAAGACCATGTAATCAATACCCATTGAGGAGCTGGGGTAGAATAGCAGCCCCTTGCTGATGGTAAGAGGACGACAAATGAGCGGAACGGGATGTGTTGTGTTGTGGTGTGATGTAACGCGGTGTGGTCTTGTGTGATTTGGCCGTGGTGACCTTTTATTTGCATTCACAAGACTCAGTGTATCTTGTCCCTGACAAAGCAGAATAATTGCTGTGTTTTCAGATGCTTACTAACATATGATGAACACAAATTTTATTTTTTTAAAAAATTATTTAAACTAATTTATGTTGCCAAGTTGAGCTTCTGATTGGTCGGTCTACCATTTATTCAACTGCCACTGTGGTTACAGATTTTTACAGTCAACAACTTGTTATGTTGTTAAATTAACCCTTGAAAGATCAGAGAGATTTTCCAATTTTACTCAAGGTCCTAAGTACAACATATACAACATGTTATAATATGCTGCTTTTTTAATATCCTATTTTATCTTAGTCCTCAAACAGCTGTCCAACGCACACATAGACAAGATGTCAGTGTTGTGGTTTGTCATTTCATTTTCTCACAAACTCTTGATTGCAATGTGGTGATTGTCCATATTACCGCGGCTGTTTGGCCGGACCTCGTCCTGAAAGCCGTTGGCATTATGGGATGCTGAAACTTTAGTGCCAGGCTAAACATGGTGTCGTAATGAGCGGAGCAGTAAGTGTGATGAGCTGGAACAGTTGATCCTCAGCAAACAGTGTGTGACTGCGGTTTACAGTGTTGCCGCGCTCGTGTCGGCGCGACCCCGCTCAGACGTTCAGACAATAAAATCCATTCCAGGTGAGCTAATAGGAAGCGCCGAGCAAAGCATACAGGGTGTAAACACACTTAAAACGCAGTGAGAATCCGATCATCCAAATCACATTTGGAGACAGACGCGACCTTGTTGTTAGCGCAGTCTGTTGTGAACACACAGTATATGCGTTAGGCTACTTCTTGCTAATAATACGCTCTTGTATAATCAGCCCACTGGTGGTACGCTGTGCGTAATCCGCTCTTCCACGCAAGTTTTTTTTCAAATATATAAATAAATAAATGAAACTACCCTGCGTCACCAGCAGAGTTTGTCGAGATCCTCCAACAAACAGCTTAAAGGGAGGATTTTTTTTCCCTGCTCTCAGTGTTGCTGCCGTCAGATTTCGCACACGACTCCTTTAACCGGGAAAACGCGGGACATTTTAATGAAGATCCCCCTGTCCTAATAGAGTCCTCCTGTCCGCCCGTCAATTCAGCTTCTCTAAACCTTCTTCTGACTCCACCCCCACTCCCAAATACACACACCCCTCCCCAAATCTCTCTCTCTCTCTTTTACTAGTCCACGGTTTTAATTGCCTGAAGGTCATTGACAATAATGTGACAACTTATTAGAAACCCCCGTCTGATGCCACTGATTTTATACCTCTCTCTGCCACAGCGCTTGGTTCCCAGGCAATTACTGAGCGTGCTATTTATTAATTTCACGGTTCACAGGGCATCGCACACTATAAATGGTGACGGATGATAACTCAGCCGTTCACAGTGTCGGTGGCAGTTATCGATTTGGAGTGAGTTGGCGCGGTGAGTCCGCCGTCTCCGCCGTCTCCGCCGTCTCCGCCGTCTTTCGGGCCTCAAATCCAGGAAAGTTGCAGTTGTGACTGTTGCGGAAAACAGTAACACCCATTTCACTACTACTACTACTACTTCTACTACTACTACTACTACTACACACAAAAATCCTCATGATCGCTTTACCAAGAAAAGGGAAAAAAAAGGAAACTAACTGCATGGCCTGCCCTTTTTATTTCTGCAGGAATCCATTTATCGCTAAAGATAGTTGACATCCGCGTACAAGTGTTATACAGCACTAACAGAACAAGTGCCGAGACCAATTATGTGTTGTTTCCTTGAAGCAAGACGAGAGAGTAGCAGCTCTGCAGCTTTAGCATTATGTTCTTCCAGAATGCTCTCTCTGTGCCAAAGTAATGTGTCTGTGTTACAGGAAGCATTTAACCTGTCAAGGCAAGAGTGTGGTATGTGTGTGTGTGTGTGTGTGTGTGTGTGTGTGTGTGTTTGGAACGAGTCCAATAAATTAAGCAGAGACAAAACCTCAGCCAAGAAGTTTGACTCAGACATCTTTTGCCGAACAAAGAATTTCTGGAAAAAAAAAAAGAAAAAGAAAAATCCAACTTGGCTCATAGACACGTTTGTGACCCCTCAAATGTTTATCCCACACAGCCCCCAGCTCGCTGTCTTTCAACTCACACTTCACATGAGTGGCTCTCTCACATCCACAGACCCCCCTCCCTCCTCAAAAAAAAAAAGGTGCGAAAAAGGCAAAGGAACACACACGTGACTCTGACCTTTTGAAGTCGACAGCATAAAATGTTGACTCCGGCTGTCACTGTTGTCTTGTTATCATCTCTGAGCCGGAACACAGGCACCAGTCGTGTCTCTCCATTCGCACTGACGTATGGGCTCGATCTGCAAAGGGCACCGAGTTTGGATGTAAAATTTAGAGCTGGATGCTTTCAAATAATATCAGCACAAAAAAAAACAAAAAAGCATCTGAATTTGGGCCAGTAAAAGGTTTTTAGATCAGTTTTTTTCCCTCTCTCATCAGGATACAGCCTTGTGTTTTACGAGCACAGCATGCAGGTACAGTGTGGCACGTCGCTGTGTAAATCAGGCCTACGAGCACTTAGTGTGTTGACAGTGTGTTGGGAGACACTTGTGGTTCAAAATCCCACTTTAATGGCTTTCTGTATGAGGCTATATATCAGTGGTGTTAAAGTCCTGCTCGAGGGCATGTGAGCGCGAGCTGTTCCATGTGTTTTCATCACATCGCCGCGGCTGTAAAGGCCTCACTGCCAGAGCCATCCCTGATTGAGAAGGCGGCTCCTTTATGGTCTGGACTGCTCTGGACTTTACGAGAGCGACGGCGGTCCTTCCGCCCTGTAGCCCCCGGCTGAAATATCATGTTTGTTTATCTCAGGAGAGAATTTATTCTGCTGATTCATCGGTGGGCACCCCCCGCGATGGCTGAAGGAATTCGATTTTCTCTTTATTTATTCGCTTCATTGTTCCTCCCATGGAAGAGTGGCCTCTTCGATGATGCCATGGGAAAAGTTGCTCCGTCCTCGCCGCGGCCCCCTGTGAAACGAGATTAGTGAGAGACAGGGAAACGAGATAGAGGACAAGGGACATAATAGAGTTGTTACTCTTTGTAATCTCCCTTCTCCTGTTGGTGCTTTTTTTTGCTTTCACCTTCAAAAGAGGCTATTATATTAAATAAACACGTCATTACAGTGAGCGATAATACTTGAACAACGGAGCAGGTATAATAGTCTCTCGGCCGACAGCTTTAGGCGTTCTGGACTGAAACTGGATATATGGATATATCTACAGAAATATTCAGCTGCTACTGGGAGGTAGGTTGGAGCACATCATTTAGATGTGCTGTCCAATATCTTACAATTAGAGAGGTGGTACCAGGCAGCACAAACTCTTACTGCCGCCAATGACGGCCTATTCCAACTTATTATGGAAGTTTATGATTTGAGACGGATATGACTTGATGTGGTCTCCAAGTCATTAAAAATGACATTGAGATGATCATTGAATGATGGACCACTGGGAAAATGTGTGTGTGTGTGTGTGTGTGTGTGTGTGTGTGTATGCGCCTCTCAGCCAGTGCAGGTCATCTGTGCTGACTGGTTTGATGGTTTGTGGGATGCGTTATTCAGGCTGTGTCGTGACTCTATGAGACCTGCGAGATAAGAATAAGTAAAGGATGCTAAAGCAGGTGGCCTGCTGTGATTTACCATGCAAACACCTTTCAAATGCAAGCTCCTCCAAATCTCTCTGTCTGCTCTCTGTCAACAACAGCAGCAGCCTGACTGTGCAATCGATACCAGCGCCCCCGCCTCCCCCTCATTTGTCTCAGCCAGCTCGGTTCAGTGGTCGGACAAACCCAAAGTGCCTGTGTCAGGGCTGCGAGGCAGAGCGCGACACACCTTTGCCATTTTCTCACTCTTCCTGCAGTTTTCGCGCATCTGATGTGCAGTCAGTTTCACGTGTGAGCGCGCCGCATCACGTGTCACTTAGAAGAAGGCCCGAAAACCGCAGGGACGAGACCTCTTGCATGACACGCTCCCCTGGAGGCAGGGGGTCGCACTGACTTTACATGTAGGTCACGTGGTCCCCGCACGTCTCTCCCACTCGTTCAGTTTCTCAAGGGGACTGCATCACTGAGGAGGAGTCAGAGTACGACCTTATTTTAGTGCTGAATGAAAATCATGACGATGAGTCGTTGGTTTCGGGCTGATTTTACTCAGCTGGGTTTCGGGCTGAATATAAAAGCTTTGACCTGTTAAACGTAAAGTTATAGAATCAGTGCACAGAACAAAACGGTAATTAGATCATCTAGTTCTCAAAATGTTGCCTTCTGCTGGTGGAGCAGCAGAAGACAGGCGTTTAGTATCTGTCAAAACCTTCACCCATTGACTGATGGCATTTACAGATATATCTGTGAGCATCTGCGAGACACCGAGAGCAGGCAAGCATACACACACCCATACGCAGTTTGTGTGGATGTCTGGCTACAGCTAACATTTGTACAGCTGAAGCGCTGGTCTCCAAAAAACGCACGCAGCCAAATTCAAAGCAAGCCAAAAACTTTTCAAACACACACACACACACATACACACAAACAGGACAGGATATGCATAAGTACTACTTAGTGAGACTTTTTCCCCCAATAATTGTGTAATAATTTTACACAGTTTAGTCTGGACATCCAAAAAATGTGATCCTGTATGTAAATTATTTATGTAGCCAACACAGTCTTACTTTTCTTGTGTTATACACACTGGCTTTGGTTATGAGACAAAGACAATTGGGGAAATCAGTCGTTTTTGCCAGTCGTGACTCTATAATCGTATGAATCCCTGTCGTTCTGATGTCAGGAACACATCATGTGAAACCATGGTCAGATTTCATGTCTCCACAAACATGAAATGAACTGGGATTGCGGCGACACGTTCTCTCAGCATGGCGTATTGATGGCATTAAGTAATAATGCCGGATGATCACCTCACTAAAAATCTTGTTTTATGTCCTGTAGGAGTTCTGAATCGCCTTACCCCAAAATGAAATGCATGTCGTGCTTTGTTCACCATGACAGAGAGCAAACGGCTTATGACAAGGATGAGAGGACTTGATTTGCCACGCTTACCACAGGCCTCCACCATGCCTATTGATAACACTGTATTTCTCTTCATCCATCCCTTTGCACAGTTTTGCTGCTGGTGCATCACCACCTCTGGTCAAGAAATTACCAAAACTACATCTGCTGTGTGGCGTGGAAATTGAAAAGTGAATGCATTTGTATCAGCGCGTGCGGTCTTTTCTGGCTCCGGCAGGAATGTGACTGATTAATCAGTGTGTCCTCTGCAATTTTTGGAGCAGCAGGGGTTATTGAGAGTTACTGAGAGAGTCACAGAAAGTTGTTATGCTGCTCAGGAAATACAGAGTGATTGCAGCCCTGGATTGTTTTCATGTCTGTGCCGTTGTGCGGCAAATTATGTCTTTTTTTTTTATATATTCATTTTTTTTTCCGTTTTGCATTTATTTACTCTGGAGCTTTGAAAGAACTGAAAGAACCTCAGCTTACTTTCTGAGCCGACGATACAAACAGAGACAGGGCTGCAATTTTCCCCTGCAAACCTCACAAATATAAACCAGGGACCGTTCCTGTTAAATCCCTATACTTAAAGGGATCATGTAAAATAAAATTTGCATCTGTGCTTTTTTCTTTTACTTATTTATTTATTTGTTTTTTAACTTCTTTGTAAAATCAGTGGTGGAAGTGCAGGTTATGTAATAGACTGTGTGTTAGGAAACTGGAACTGCACTATGATAGTCCCTCAGGTGCACTTCCACTGTTTTCAACTTGGTAAACACTTTGTGGCTCTGAGCCTATTGTGAATGATATCAGGGGGAATTTGATTAAAGCAATTGGATTTTCATGGTAAATTACTCTTGACCCCTGAAATGACCCGTTGAATGAGAGAATGGAGCTGCGTGCTCATCGAAGTAACTAATATGTTGTGTGCTGTGTGTTCTTACCAGCTGAGACAAAAAGTGGGATTTGATTAGATTATTTCTTCAATCAATTTTCAAAACCCTTAAACATGGTCAGTCACAAATAAACGAGTGATGCAGTGATGGTTCAGGTCTGTGTAATTTGTTGTTGTGTTGTGTCCAGCGTGCCAGAGAAGTTTAGGTACATCAGGGATTTCTGTTTGTTTGTCTTAGAAAGAAGTGGCGGTAATGGATGCACCACTTGATCAGCGAGCAACATGAGAAAATAATACGCCATGAAAGTGACTTTTCATTTGCTGGCAGCACACATAACCACATTACACGCTGAACACAAGAAAAGCAGAAGGACAAAATTAAGGGTTGTTTTCTCTGATAGCTGCGTATCTAATTTGCATGACTTTGCATAATACAGTGCATAAAGGCAACAATATTCATAATGTGACAGTCAAATCACATTTTCCTCAAGAGGGCAAAAACATTACTTTAAATTCAGGATATATCTATATATGTATATATATATGTGTGTGTTTGTGTGTGTGTGTGTGTGTGTGTATATGTAATAAAAGAAAGGCCTAGTGTGGGAAAGTAAGACAAAGAAAAGCCTCACACCTCCACTGAGTTGTGATCATATGCTTAGCGCTTGTCTCTGAAGGTCTACTGATTGAATGACTGAAGTTGGTAATGTCTGCTGTCATTAAGTCAGCCAGTGCAGTCTTTAATTTAGTGTCATTAACCAAATTAGAAAGTGAGAATGTAACCAGGATGGAGAGCGGCTGATGAGATTCTTTCGTTCTGAATAGTACCTGTATGTACAGGCAGTAACGGTTCAGTAAAAATTAACTCCAGTTAACTCTGTGTTCAAAGCCTGGTTTTGTTCTATGATTTTTTTGAAACAAAAAAGATGAGTAAGTCATTTTTTTTTCACCCCCTGAAAACCAATTTCCATTGTTTCGTTCCTCCGTGCTCACGCGCAGCACTGGTCCCGCTGACGTGGCCGACATGAGACGGCGCGCGTTTGGCATCTCGGTGAAAAACAGAAGACTAATTACTTCCTGAAATAATTTCGAGTCAGGCCCGGTGTTGGCTCTGCTCGGCAGGACAGCTGAGCAGGCCCGGCCCTCCGCAAGGAGATTCATCTCTGTCAGCTTAGATAAACCTGTCGGCCATCACACCCTTGGCACACACATTGTGTTCCTGGACCTGAGAAAGGTGGGGGAAAAAAGACCTGATGAAGCTGTCCTGTCTCAGCTCTCTTGGAAGGAGACAGGAGGCCTAAATGAACACGAGCTTTCATTACCGCTCCCCTTTTTAGCACTTAGCTGCTGCATCTGTTTGGGTTTTTTTTTTTTTTTGCAAATAACCTTTATCCTCCACATGGCACATCCAGCTGCCATCACTCTCCCTGGAGCTGTCGAGCTGTGGTATCTAGGAGGAGAATGAAAAAAGCTTCTTGTCGTACATGTTCACTTCCTTATCAGAAGTGTTGATCAGACAGTGTGTGGGCTGACGCTGAGCAGCTTTTCCACTTCTACATCAACCCCCCCCCCCTCGGTCTCTTTTGGACCTCTTCTCTCTTGAATCTCAAAAACAGTCCAACCCTAAAAGACAATCAAATATCACAAGTAGATATGACTGAAGGTAAAAAGTCCAAATTCACTGCTCGCCAAAGCACAGGGCACAGGAACTTGAATAATACGTGTCAGTAGCCACAGGCATCAGGTTTTAATACATTTCACTGAGGTTATAACTCAGAAAAGTTGGCAGTGTGAGAGAATGACTGAAGAAATCAGCCATCATCAAAACTACTTTTATGGCATGTGGCTGCAACTCTGACTTTTACAAATATATATATATATAAAGAATAAGAATAATAAAAGAATACCGTATTTTCCGGATTATAAGTCGCTCCGGAGTACAAGTCGCACCAGCCATAAAATGCATAATAAAGAAGGAAAATACACATATAAGTCGCACTGGAGTATAAGTCGCATTTTGGGGGGACGTTTATTTGATAAAATCCAACACCAAGAACAGACATGTCATCTTGAAAGGCAATTTAAAATAAAAATAGAATAGAGGCAACAACAGGCTGAATAATTGTACGGTATGCTAACGTTACATGACACATAAACAACGAACTGAGAACGGTATGTTAACATAACATATTAAGAGTTATTCAGATAACTATAGCATAAATAACATGCTAACACGTTTACCAAACCATCCGTGTCACTCCAAATCACTAAATCCAATGAAATCGTCATCCTCGGTGTCACTTTAAAACAACTCCGCTAACTCAGGAAGTAGAAGATGCGGCGCTTCCTCTTCTACGTCGCCAATGTTTTATCAATTCAATTATCAACACGGGCCTAGAGCGCCTTCTTGCGGTTTAGTGTGAAAATAACATGTGAAATGATATAATACGTGTCAGTAGCCACAGGCATCAGGTTTTAATACATTTCACTGAGGTTATAACTCAAAAAAGTTGGCAGTATGAGGGAATGACTGTTTTTTTTTTAAAAAAAGAAGAAGAAATCAGCCATCATCAAAACTCCTTTTATGGCATGTGGCTGCAACTCTGACTTTTACAAATATATATAAAGAATAAGAATAATAAAAGAATAAATCTGCAGTTGATTTTGTTCCCGACTGAGAAAACACCCTGTGCTTAAAGACAACCGTTAATAATTTTGGAAAAGTCCCATAAGTGACTGCCAATGCAGTAACTACTTTAATTTGTCCATAATAATCCCATCAAAGAGAAGGGTCCCTGCAGGATGTGGCTGATAATAAACCGTGGTGTGCCTGCACAGTGGGCCCCTCACATGGCAGCAGCCGGGGCTCATGTTGACTGTGTCCTTGTAGTCCAATCAAACTGAACCTTAGGTGTCGGCCGCAGATCAGTGATGCATCGCTGCTCCGGATCAGCCAGCCTTTGAAAATTAAAATAAGATGTGACACTGGTGTTACATTAAAAGTGGAGGTAACGTGCACGTGCATGTTCGCCTCAGGTCACACACACACACACACATACACACACAGAGTCCCTGAACAGCAGCATCATCTAATCTGTGCAGTGTATCACTCTGGCCGTAGCTTGTATTTTAAGCATCAGCATTAAGTGGCAGCGCAGCAATATTTTAGGTATAAAATTATAACTGCAAAGCATTTGAACTGCTGAGTCATCTATTTCTTTTCAAGGACATGCTGTTAATATACTGGAGATGTTTTTTTTTTCTTTTCATCTCAAAACAGCACAAAAATATTAGTCACACGTTTATACTATTAAACAAGTCGGCTTTCGCAGCCAATCGGGCAAAGTGTTGCCAAAGAACGGAGGCATGGCGACGTGTCGTTTTGTTTTTTCGATGGCCATGAAAACACAGTAGTTTAAATGAGGCCCAGATGTCTCTTTGTTTGGTGAGAAATGGGGATCGTCAGTGGTTCAAATGGTCGACTGAGGGTTGGGCTTTTGTTTCTCATTGATTTAACATTGCTTTGAGTTAGGACACCGTCTGTTTATTTAAAAGAGTGGCTGCAGTAGTCTTTCTGACCACTACCCCACTTTCACATATATGGTTTTCACTGTTTCACATTTATTTATTTTATCCCCCCCCCCAAATACGAGTCCTCCTTAACCGTCATTTGGACCTTGAGTCTGGTTTTCTCCCTCAGATCAGGTTATGTGACACATCTGGCTGCACCTCTGTGCTTTACCAATCCCTTTTTACTGAGATCTGACAGAATAGCCTTCAAGGACACCCAAACAGTTATAATATCAATATATTTATGTCAGCAAAGGCAATCATATATATATTTTTTTGTTTTCAGATCTGAATAGTTCACACTTGCCTTTGGCTCAGCGGTTAGATCCCAGCATATTATTTCCCCGGTGTGAGTTTAAAACTCTTTTAAAGGCTGGATGAGGCAGTGACCTGGATTAAATCAGATGACACAATTGAATTTACCATTTCTCTTCCGACAGAGGGAATTCATCCCCGAGATTAAATCTCTGCTGTGAATCTTAATTCTCATGCTTGCGTGAATGAATGAAACGGCTCCGAGCAGGTGTCGTTCAGATGCAGCAGGGCGGCGTGTGAAATAACCCCCAGAGTCAAACAGGCTTATTCATCTGCCCCTCACCTTTTTATCCATTTATCCCCTTTCTCTTCCCCTCACAATTCCTCCTCTTCCTTTTTCTCCCCCTTATCCCACAAATTAATCCCTCCATGAACAGCGCACACAGGAGAGAAAGGGGTGAGGAATTGAGAGAGTGAGGGATGATAGAATCCTAAAGCTTTAAAAGACAGTACTACAGTATCGAGGTGGTGTAGAATGAGCTCCATTATTGCTCTCAGGGCTCAAATTGAAAACATTACTGCTCCCATTCAGAGTCCTCAGACACAGAGGATGGTCTTTATTTCCAATCTCAGTCTCCTTTCTGGTTGAGGGAGCGCCCGCCTTGCGTGTCTATGTGTGTGCCTGTGTGTGTGTGTGTGTGAGGCGGAGGCAAAGACTGTGTGTTTTTCAAGTGTGTCTTCATAAAGCCATCAGTGCTGATGCTGTGCATATACAGTAGGTGACCTCTGCGGAGCGTTTAGCAGATTGAGACCTCAGTGCGTTCGCAGCACTCAGCCTTTGCATCGCAGACGCTGTGACATCAGGCGCCCGTGCTGTGGCTGTGACCTTGGCGCGTCACAGCCGCATCAGTATGCATTGTGTTTCACTCAAAAGGACACATTGCCATATTTTGCGTGGGGAGTGGGGGTGGGGTGTAAATGAGTGAAATAGTGCGAACCCGCAAAGACTTGAAGAAAGAAAAGGTTGATGCCTCGCGCCGTTCACTTTCATGCTCGGCATTTGTGCACCTCTCTGTTGCTTTTAGACATTATTGTTTGGATTAGACCCAAGGTGTGAAAGCCTGGGAACATCATGTACCAGAGATATTTACATAATATTAGCGATAAAGGTGGCTTTTAAACACTGATGACTATATCACGGAGCAACACTGTTGTAGTCAAAAAGGAGATTTTGGATCATGCACAAAAATTATTGTTTGAAAAGATGAATAATTATGTAAAAAAAAAAAAAAAAATTCAGATTGAAGCTTGAATATAAATCGACTCCGTCTGTAGCACAGTGTGTCCTGACCTGTCATTTGGCTCATTTCTGAAACGCTGTTTGCCTAAAAACAATTCTCTGGAAGTGGAAAGGTCACATTTCCCCTCACCCCTCCTCCGCCCTTGTTCCTCCTCTCCTCTCCTCCCTCCCTCTCCTGTTTTTCCCGGGGAGGCTGCCAGATTGCTTTCGCTTTTTAGCGCAGGTAGCTGACAGACGGACACGAGGCTGACAAGGTCACAGGCTGAAAAAGCACTGGTGATGGAAACACCGCCTTTTAAGAGGAGAACCACCTACACCTTCACAATGTGTAGCTACATAACCTCAGACTCAACCGCACAGAAATATACTTAAATGGCCACTAATAGGATCTTGCATATTGTGTTCTATATTAATTGACCGACAGTCGGTAGCCGGGGCTTGAAACACAAACACAGGATGTGAAGGCTAACGCTCGTCCGACTGACAGCTTGAATAGAAGCGCATGGCCTGGAAGAAAGGCTAATCGTGCTGAATGGAAGATCTGCATTAAGGCATGGCAAAGGTGGAGTACTGCCTAATTGCTTTCCATCACAGAATGAAAGAAGAAGCGCTTCTCCCGTAAAGTTAAATTATGCTGTTAAGTGGTCCCTTGTACATCAGTAAAACGACCCAGAAAACTTAACTATCATTCTGATTTAATATTACTATTGAGTGCGGGTTGATTGTGAAAGTTCAGTGTGTCGAAGTGGAAAATAGGCTTCACTGGCATTGTAATCCAATCCAGAGTCATTTCTTGTGCTGGGCGCAGCAACAATAAAGATAATTACTGTAAATCGGTCAATGCCTTTGAAAAGGGAAGTTGGAAGGGTTTTATCACTTGTGTGCTTTACAAAGTTAGACTTGCCCTTGTAGCACTAATGTTTCCACTGGTGAAAAACGATGTTAAAAACTATCTGTGGGCAGCGACTAAGAACCTCTGGAACGCTCCCGAGAGACACATCCTCTTTTATTGTCCTGTTTTTCGGCTTCTCTGATGTTTCGGGACCGGAGGCGACATCGCTCACTGCTCAACAGTGGTCGGTGAAGGGAGCGAATGCGGCGGCGCTGTAAGAAAAGGGAGAGAGCTGACAAAAAGATAAATGACGAGATAAGAGGGGTGATAGAGAAAGATACAGTAAAGACACGGAGAGATTGGAAAATGACAGAGAGTGAAAGATGAAGTGGTGGGACGCCAGTCCATTGCCTTACCTTGTTATCTTCATCCCACTCTGCTTAGATTTATTGTTACGCCTGACAGGAAGTATCGTATATAACAGGGGTTCCAGTTTGCCCTCTCACATATGCACAGACTTTTTCCTGGGTTAGTTGGTAAGATTCCATACTTGATTCATTCAGTTGAAGATCTATAGTAGAAACTGCAGGTTGGTCTTTAAAGCAGGTCTTCTACACGGTATGTCATATTTTTAAGCATTAAAGAAATATGTCTATTTATTATATTGATTATGTCAAAAGCATGTTGTTCATATCTTCAGCCTGCATTGTAATAGCATGTTGCTACTCTGGATTTATAAAGCGCACTCAGTCGTATTATTTTTCCAGCCCAACAACTCAGGCGAACAGAGGGCGAACTTGTTAACTTATTCCATACTCACTGTGATGAGTAATCTCTTGTGAGTCTGTAATGTTCATGAGTTCACATACATTATTGTACGCAGGAGGTGGAGCGTGATGTTCTCACAGAGCCATGTCGGAGTGCATTAGGGCTCCTCTCACTCTCATGGTGGGATCAAGTGCCCGATGAAACATTAGTTTAGCAACAGTGTCAAACCCTGTTTACTTTGAGGCTAGTGCAGAGCCTCATAGGTTGAGGAACACAGTCGGTGTGATCACAAGTGGAGCCCTCGTGGGGCTCTTTGGCTTGGCCTCTCATCTGGAGGTCTGTGCCCGCTGAAATTGTGAATGAACATGCGACAAAAGCCATTTGGTGAACTGGTTGTTGAGCCAGTCCTAACCTGCTGATTAACCAGTAATAACAGCGGGGGGAACCTTCATACAACTCTCCCTCTATTTCCAAAGAAGTTTTCTCCTCATGTTGTAATGACCTTGAAAAAAATGTTCGTTTTTTTCCTTTCCTCTGTAAAACGCCCAGAGGAAAAAAAAATGGCAGCGAGATATCCCTCCTAATGTTTGAAGTTACATGTGTAGGTGGAGCTTTGATCATTTGCACGTAGGTGTCAATGCTTGGGTCTTCATGTGGCAGGTCCACCTTGCAGGGTACCACATAGCTCTTGCCAAATGCTGTTTGTGTGAAGATATTTTTTTGATCTCCGAGCAAGTTCAATAGTTCAGAGTGGATTAGTAAATGTGGTCTCCTCCTCTTATTCAAGGTCTCCTGTTGATGCTTCAATTCATTTTTGGACTATTTTTTGTTTTGGGCCACGGAGCATTGCACCTTCACTGCCTGGAGGTACAAACGCAATTACCAGCATCATTCCTACACATTGTATATTTACTAATTAGAATCAAAAAGCCAGGAGTCTTTTGCTCAGGCAGTACCCTGGACAGCGGCAGCTTCAGCACTCTGGACAGCGGTTGTGAAAGAAACAGCTGAAGGTTGTAATGAGGTTGAATTGAGACTTACAGTACTTGCTGTGTCTTTGTACAGCAAGTACAGCAGAGGTCTTGGAAATGCATCCGTGTTGTTCTGCATAGAACAACAGATCGGTAACAATTTAGCCGCATTGAAAATTGTGTAATCTATTTTCACATTGATGTGCAAATTTCACTGCACAGTGTATGACTGTGTACGTGACAACGTTACGCTGCTACAACAATCACAATGTCCACCCCCACTGATTGATAAAATTCACATCAGGATGCCAGTTTTGTCTCTTAAAGGTTATTATCTCAAACATTTGATGCAAAGCATCTCACCCAGCAAAGAGAGGAAGCTGGAAAACCAGAAGCATCAGTCACCAATTCTATTTCCTCGCTCAGAGAGGTGGTACAGCCGGAGGGGGAACACTGACTTACACACCTCCACTTAGCCCCAGCTGAGGGCCCCCTGCCACCTCTGAGATAGAGTTACAACAGGGGGCCACTTGGAGGCTAAACGGCCTTCTCCGATAGGCCCCTCAGGGTCCCATTGTACATTCGTCCCTCAGTGGGAAACCAAGCAACTGCAATCTCCAGCCAATCACCTTCGCCAGGGACAGTCTCATTTGTGAAGACCCTGAGTGAACTTTAAATGGACGTGTAGAAAAATTCCAAGGACATGTTCAGTGTGTGATGGTTTTTTGTTTTTAACCCATCTTACCCAGAGATCCATCAGTTTAGAATGACAGGCGTCAGTGTTTACGTCCTCAACACTGCACTTTCAAAAGCAATCAAGAGCTGCCTTGGCTCGTCCATTTCAAGTCAGTGTTTCTCTGCCTCTCACTCAGCATCCCCTGTTGTTTGTCATTAGACGTGAGATTTAGTCAGTGACACCATGGGTAAAGGGCCTGCAAAGTATTATCTTTCTCAGGGGAACATGGCTTTGTGAAGGAATTTGCCTTCAGAAGATAGCATTGGCTTTTAAAATGGATCTGGCACGGCAGGCACTGCACCCTGTGGCTTCCAGTCAAAGGCCATGTCTGTGTGACTTTGTCCAGAGATAGGGTCTCAAGGCAGGGGATGGATGAGCCCTATCCCCTGTCGCCCATCCCCTGTGTGTGCTGGCTAACCGGTGATAACACCTGGTGCGTGTCCCTAAAGAGCAAGACAGAATAGCTGCTCTATAAAGTTGAATTTAAAACCTTTTGATTCTTTTTGCATTCAGCTTCTTTATCATAAAGAAACAGGGATTTTTTCTCGTCTCCTTTTGTCACAGCAGGAAACAAATAAGGCAGCAGAGAGGGATTAAACTCCTAAGTGTGATCTAATTCCATGGCTACTTCTTTTCACATGGAATATGTCAATCAAAAATACCTTGAAGGACAAAGGTCAAAAATAAATCTCAACTCTTTAGTTAGACTGACATTTGGCAGAATTCCATAATCACATACATGTTGATTCTATTTATTCACCGCAGTCACTGACATACTGTGATATAGCTTTTCTCAGTCTGCTATTCCCATATGTGCTGCCCATACATCCAATCTAAATATCAGCTGTCACGATAGACTGTCGTATATATGCACTTCTGTTTTGATTTAAGCCTCCAGGCTTTCATAGATCAACGAAACACGGTCTTCCAGCGGGACTTTGCAAACATATCTCTTTCCTGTCTGATTTTCCCAGGCTGCAGAGTCTCTAACCGGATGTCAAACTATATGTCTTACTGTTTTGTGTTGGTGACACAAAATAACAGTATCGGTGTCACTGCAAAAACACTCCCCCTTGAACTTGATCACCAACAAGACTACTATGGATCTCACCATCATCCTTTCAGATTTGTGGTTCTTGACCGTCCTAGATGCAAACATAAAACAAAAAGGCTTTGCACTGCTGTCTATGACTCTGACAGACTGAATAGTCCTTGGGGTATGTGTACAAACAGGTTACGAGGGCCCCAGTTATCTTCTTCACAGTGTTTGCGAAGATAAGCAGTGTGGCGGCTGGCTGCGGGCCTGAGAGGTGAGCAAAGTCATTGAGGTGCAGCCCGTGTGACGCTGCTGCTGCCGCAGCATTCATCTCGGCGAGAGTAATGTGAGCGCCGTGACATTCCCCTGGTTTTAGTGAGGGCACGGTGAAAGATATGGTCTGTCAGCATGACACAGATTGGTTGCTGGATGCCAAAAGGGGGACTATGCGGAATGAGTGGCTCTGCACCCAGTGCACCTGATTTGCATGAGGTAGTGTGGGATTTTAAAGTGGTGTGTGGAAAAATCCTGCTCTGTGTGCAAACCACTTCATACTAAACATTCACTAGCTCATATGTGAGAAAGCTTTTGGGCCCCTCTGATGCGTCATGCACATGCTCTCTGTTTCCCTTGCTCCCAAAAACAGATGTCCAAGTGACCTGTCTCCATTAACCTCCTTTGGAGTGTAACTCAGTGCTGCTCCAGACCCTGCCCAGCCTCCAGACATCAGGCTCAGCCCTTGCCATCCGTCTGCCCAGACATGGTAGTCGCAACGCGGACTCAGAGTCTGTGACGGCAGGGCGAGGAGCCAAGACTGGCTCCATCATGTAACTCCCGCTGGAGGTGGGAGAGTGCGAGCTGGACTCTGCCCATCCCTCTGCTGTAAGTGGTCATTAAAGAGCTGGCTGACAGCGCTTCCCTCTATGAGTAGTGGTTGAGGTGTCCTGCTCACTGCACCGGCTACTCCACTCGGCACCACAAGGTTCAGTTTCATGGTGTCTGCTGGTTAGCAGTGATCAATCTGTCACAGTGTTGAGTGTGTTAGCTATAATCACGCCGTGCAGCCCTGTGCCACGCAGTGTGTCACCTCACTGACAGGACTAATATTCAGGTTTGGATTCATGTTTGGTACAAACAGGAGGAGAAGACACATGGGTGAGGATAAAGGAGCGTAGTGGTTCCTTCTCTCATACTTAAACGCTTTTGTCTTTTTTAAATTTAAGACAGCTGATTTTTTTTTTTTTAAAGGAACCTGATGAGTAGCAGAGATCAAGAAATAGAAGCAGAACAGTGTGGGTGACAGGTTGATCTGGGGGTAATCTCGGCTAAGACCCGTCTTCTGTCTGCTGCTGACTCTAAGTGAAGCACCATTTAACATTGTTTTAGAAAACAGTGCTGGAAATTGCTGTGGATGAACCTTTTAATGGCTTTCAGTTCACAGGGTAGACTCAGGATCACATGTATGTGGCCCCACAGTTACCACCATTACCGTGTGCGTGCGCTGAGCAGAGACACGTGAGCCGGGAGCGTTTAGTTCGGGAAGCGCCAAACCCCAAAGATCCAATCGCACTTTTAAGTAAACTCTCAGTTTGTGTATCCAATAAAGTGGTAAAATATGCTCCACGTGCCCCACACTAGCACTAATCAGGGTGCTATTGTTTTTCCTCCTACCATATAATCATATTCAATATTGATGAGGCATTGTTTGATTACTATGGTGGTGTTATCCTAAGAGTTAATGGCAGATGTAATTTTATACCCGTCAACGACAACATAATGTTCTATTTCTTTTTCATCCTTCAATTCCACTGAATTGTTCTCGCTCCAGGTATTCCGGTAAATGGTGAATAAATTACTTGGAGACACCCAGAAACCTTTATGGTTTTTCATTGTTATTCAATCGGTATGGTGCTGGGTTTTATTTATCTATCTATATTTTATGTTGGAAAATCATGGCAGATAATCTTAGGCGCCGGCATGGGAGAATTAAGCTGCATGGTGCCTGGGCCGGCCCTTTCTCTCCCCACGCCTGCCTCCCAATCCAATCTCCCCCATTCATCAGATGGAAGTGATAAGCTTGGGGAGCACATGCAGAGCCACTGTGTCAGCTAAGCTCTCCGTGTGACTGTGTTATGATGCAGTTACTGGCTCATATATGTCACCACCTTGGTTAGCAAAAAAATAATAAATAAAATAAAATCAGCATTTTATGCCTCTGTGTGTGGGCGTGCGATAAACAGAAGTAGAGGTCACCATAGGACAAAGTGTATGTCTGTGTAATCGATGAGGAAATGTGAAAAAAATGTGAAAGGTCACGGGCCCAGGCTCTTCTTGTCTTTTGAAATCGGTTTATTTAAACTCAACGGTTCAACGCTATTGATAAAGGCATATATTAAATACATATGATCTTATATATCCATAAGAGTCCTATATCCATGTCCTATTTATTAACATGTAACCTGTACTGCAGCCAGTCATCAGGGAGTAAATCACAGTGGTCCATCTTTTTATTCCAGGACATTTTTATCCAATTTTTAACATAAGTTAATATTAAAATTCATTGTGTTACGCCAACAATTTCAAATATATAATTTGATACAACAATCAATTTATTAAACCTATTTTAATATTTGAAATGTTTATTATTACTTTTATCTAGCAATTTCCTGCAGTCATCATTCCGCAGGTTCCATTTCTTTGCTAAGTAGTTTTTTTTTATTTTGCCTTTTCTTAATAAAGTGTTGCAGCTGAATCATATATTGATATATTAGGGCTTAATAAATAATAAGTCTGGGTTTTTGTTTTAGCACACCATGGCAACTGTGGAGATACTGGTTACTCATCACTGTCGCACAGTGTGTGTGTTTGTGTTTGTGCGTGTCTGCGCATGTGTTTTTATTTTTTAGATGTAGTTACAAGAGACAAAGAGAGTGAAACACAAAGCTAATAGATCTGGCTATACTATCGCCTCCTCTGTTCAATGCTCCATGTAGAACTCATCTTGGTCGACGGAAATAACATTAAATCAAACAGGACCTTTGCGCCGCAGCCAGAAAATCAGCTGCATTCATCCTTTCATTAGACTCTTTATCTAACTCCCATTCTTCTGTTTATCTATCCGGGAGAGCATTCATGTGTCACTTTCTCTTATCCTTGGAGACGCGTGTGGAGACAATGGTTCCACCGCTGCATTTCCTCCTGTTCTGTCTCTGCTCAGCAAAACATGACGGAACAAATGAACCAATTAAGTGTGCTGGTGGCTGTGCTGTCCCGGGGGAGGAGTCTCAGGAAGTGAGACGGCCTGATTAGCTCGAAGGTAGGCCTGACTGACGACAGCCAGCTAAGACCACTGGAGTGAGAAAAGCCCCCATATTGTGAAGACACACCACTTGACACTGCACCTGTGTGCATTGTCTTCTTTGCCTTTGGCGATCTGATTTGTGCTGATTGGTGTCAGGGCTGTTTTAAAGACGGAACTTTTATATTGGGACACGCACCGAACGCGCTTTATGTCGGGTTTGACGAATGTGCGCCGTGAGGCAACGGAGGCAGGTCTTTTCTGGAGCGGAACACACCCTCAAAAGTGGGCTTCATGCTACCAGAACAAATTACCTGCCCGAGTGACATCTCCAGGTGCGGAGTCCAGAAATGTTTAAGCCCGTCTAACTTTATTTCCATCGATCCCATGTGCTCCGCGAACACCAAGATGGGCTCCACTTGACTGTAAACAAGAATGAGCAGTTAATACCTGCAGTATTGATCCGACTTGACCCTTTAAAATTGAATCTCTTAGTAGACACTGTTCAATCTTTCTGTTATCGCACACTCGCACGTTTGAAACTCTCGGGCACCGCGGCACTGAAAAATGCCTCTAAATAGTGATAGGATTTTTGTCCTCAAATACAAAACAAATATATAAATAATACGTTTTTTACCGCCAAGGTCGGATTCACTTTGTATGTTTATCGCCAGGAATCCTGGAAAAAATATTTGTGTTTTTCGGAAACTCTTCAGAGTTTGCGTCCGCAAGGACTAGTTGCTGGTAATGTGATTTGAAAGCCTGATCCATGCCCCGCTCAGGTCATCTGTTCTGCATTTCAGCTGAGCAACACACAATGTCATGGACGGATTCATCCTTCAGCCTTGGATACACAACATGCTGAATAGGTGACGGTGTCACCTCGACTGTTCAATACGGGCTTTCTACTTTTCTATCAATCTCTGACCCACTCAGCTATGATATTGGCCCTGCATCCCTTTCTCTTCCTATTTGGCTTATTTCTGATATCGTGACATCCCCAGTACTTTCCCCATCTTTACCATTCTGACGAGATCCGCAGTTTCCAGCCCTAGAGGGAGAATCGACCATTCAAAACCTCTTCATCTCTGAGGCAATTTTGAGGCACCTTGTCCCCCACGGTCAATTTGTCACCATGTGGAATGCCAGGAGGTGTCCTTGGGGCTGACCAGTAGTCATTGCTCTCCCTGACACTTGGAAGGAGAAAAAGAGAGGAAACAGAGAGGGAGGGAGAGAGGGTGTGGGGTGTGTGTGTGTGTGTGGGGGGGGAGAGCAGAGGGAGAATGAACCTGACAAAGGCCCTGAAACAGATCCGTCCCACTCAGCAGAGCCAAGGGAGTATGCAGCCCGGCTGTCAGCACCTCTCATTAGTCAAAGGCAGCCTCCCTGACAATGTGACACTGATTACTGAAAGCCCTGATTCAGACTTTTTCTCCTACTCTGTGTAGCAGCCAAAGCTCCATGCCTGTGTTCACATGCGCGCACACGCACACACACACACACAAACACACAAAACTTCAGTCCATGCTTTCCGGCCCCCCAAAATGCTTGAAGTGCATTTAATTTCATTTAAAAAATCCCCTCCAATCTCCACGGGGACTAAAGCCTTCATTAAAACCAGCGATAAAGGGCAAACCGGTGTCTTCCAGCTCTATTTAAAATCTATTTATTGATTTTCGCGGGGTGTAAATAAATATTAAATGGCGTTGTTGTGCACAGAGGCTTTTACACTGGCGGCAGTGGTGGAATAAGAGGGGATGAAGAGTGGCATTCATTAAGAGTTTATCATTTTTATTGATCTGGCGGAGATGTCTCGGTGCCGAGGAGGATCTGATTGCTTTTACTTAATCACTGCATGGAGTTGTGAAGAGAGGACAAAGAGAAACTGTCAGGGGTTTGCACAGGGAAACAGGATTTTCCTCCATATCCCACATATAACAGTGGCTGTGGATAAACAAACTTTACACTCCATTTACCGCAGCGAGACGTTTTCTTAATGCACACAGGCAAAGTAGCAATAGTGCATAAAGTTTTCTCGACTGTAAATCAATACACAACAATGATTTTGGTCTGCACTGTAAATGCTTAATTTTCATTACTTAGTGTCACTTAGACAGATTTAATTTAAACCTGGAGGGAAACCAGAGTTTCAGTCTTTACTCAAGTAACACATTTGCATAACAACCTTGAAACACAGCCCAGATAAAATACAGTTTTGCTCATAAATGTAATGTAGGATGACATTATTTCAACAATAGCTTTAGATTGTCCCTCCAAACATTTCTATAGCTTTGAGTCACAGTGAAAGACCATTCTTCAGACAACTGTTACTTTTTATGTATACTGTATATCGTTTGTTGGCAATTATATAATAATTTTTTTTTTGGGGGGGGGTAAATAAATGAGTGAATGGTTATTTTGCTTTTGAGGCTTGTGTGACTACCTCTGTAGGGAGATACACACCCATCCCTATTAAATACAAATTACATGCACACTTTTGATAAATGTGCAATAAGAACCGTGTCAAAGTAGCACATTAGATAGGGTCCTTATCCAAACAGATTACTGCGTACAGTAGTGCAAAGCGGAAAAAAAAAAACCCACCACTTATTAGACATTAGAGCTTAGATACATTTATCCTACATTTAGATGTAAAAGGACAGTTAGTTCACACAAGATAAAAATGTCCTATATTCCAAAGTTAATTGTTCAAAACGATCTAAATGAGAAGTCAGACATGAGCTAGAGCTTGAGTGTGTATATCGTTAGTTGGCAATTATATAATAATTTTGTTTTGGGGGGGGGGGGGGTAAATAAATGAGTGAATGGTTATTTTGCTTTTGAGGCTTGTGTGACTGCCTCTCTAGGGAGATACACACCCATCCCTATTAAATACAAATTACATGCACACTTTTGATAAATGTGCAATAAGAACCGTGTCAAAGTAGCACATTAGATAGGGTCCTTATCCAAACAGATTACTGCGTACAGTAGTGCAAAGCAGAAAAAAAAACCCACCACTTATTAGACATTAGAGCTTAGATACATTTATCCTACATTTAGATGTAAAAGGACAGTTAGTTCACACAAGATAAAAATGTCCTATATTCCAAAGTTAATCGTTCAAAACGATCTAAATGAGAAGTCAGACATGAGCTAGAGCTTGAGTGATGATTTAAAACCCATGTGATTGTTAAGATTACTGAAACACCACATTTTGGTTTAACTGTTGAGAGTTTTTCCCTTTTGTTCCAGTTGTGATCACACATAAATACTCATAACTGCATGTGGATTGTACAAGTATTACAAAATATGTGAACAGTGAACCTCTTATTAGTTATTATTCATAAGCAAATTAAGCCTGTGCATGGTTTTTGGTAAATCAGCTTCATGTCTTCATGTTGAGAAGGTCAAAGCTTCAGCAGCTGCTGGATATTCTTTATTACTCCTGTGATGCTTTGTGAATGTGCTGAATGCTAAGCCACTGGGACACCAGAGCATGTCACTGACTCGTGCTCTACAAGTCCAGGAAATAGTATTATTAATGGGAAAGGTCATTCCTGATAGCGCTGGTGTAAGGAGCAGCAGTGTCACTGCACTTTACCCACACGTCCAGGAAATGAACCCTCTGTGATAATGCCTAGTATGAACGTCAAGATGCTGGACCGGTAATTAATCATGAACATCAAAGTTGCAAATTACACCACTAATTATACCACTTACGCAGAAAATGTATTCTAGGTAAACATACAGCTGGAGAGAAAATGTTATGAGCAACATGTTATGTAATGTTTGCACTGGATGATGTCACTGTGTAGATCCATGATACGAGTAGCCTGTTGACTAGTGCAACACTAACATCCAAATGTCAACTGTAGAGGAAATAAAAATCCCTGTTCATCTAAATGAGATGTACCGATTACGATGGAGTTAAATAGTGTCCGGGGGCAATTCTTATTTACTATTTAAACTCTGTGTGTGTGTGTGTGTGTGGTGTGTGTGTACTCATATTACTCACAGTGTAGTGAGTAATGTATGTATGTATGTATGTATATATATATGTGTGTGTGTGTGTGTGTGTGTGTATATATATATATATATATATATATATATATATAATGGGTTCATGTGGTCATTGTAGTGAGTAAACCTGCTGAATACGGTGGTGCTCTCTCTCTCTCTCTCTCTCTCTCTCTCTCTCTCTCTCTCTCTTGCTCTCTCTATCCCTCCCTCCCTCTCTATGGAGGTAGCATCACTCGAAAGCATTGTTGATCTACTGCAGCTGACTTCTAGTGCAGACAGCAGTGGTACGGTTTCTGTGTCCCAGATGTGAAGAGGATATGAAGCTTCCCTTTTCTGGCAAAGAGCCTTTTTTTCATGTGGACACTCTGAGGGCAGACAGCAGGAAGCCTGACCCCTGTAAGAAGAGTGTCCACGCTGCCCTTGAAGCACAGACACTGCTGTTAGCCTGCCAGGGCCAAGGATTAAAGTAAATGTGCGGGGAGTCTTTGGCTGTGCGATTCTGACTCCGAGGCTGCGTTTCCCAGTTTGTACCACCTGTAGACTTGCCGGGGGATCACGGTCTGTGTGCCTTTGATTGATCCACATGGCATTCTGACCTGGGAGCGCTCCGTAGGCTCCACTCTATTAGAGAGCCTGCAGCGAGCTCCCACCAAGAGCCGAGAGTATTGCCCTCCAAGTCTCCTGTGTTTCAGCCGCCCTGACATGAATGCTAAGTAATCTCTCTTTGGCCGCCTTCATTTATCCACACTTAACCCTGTGCCCAATCGACTGGCCTGCTTGTTTGTCAATCTGCCTTCACAGGGAGGCGCATGCTATGCAGCGTGCCTCTCATTACGTGTTGTTATTCCGACTGCAATGCAGCGCTCGCTGCCTGGTTGTCAGCATATGGGGGGTATGTTATGTATCAGAGACTGCAGTGCCCCCCCCACGCCCCCACCCTCGCACCGTCTAGGTTCTAACAAGGCCAGGATGGCGGCCAGATTGACAGCTGCTGGGGCTTTTTAACAGGCCTGGTGTTAAACTGCTAAACTCAGAGGAGGCATATGAATGATTGGCTGCCAAACCACACAGAGCAACAACCCTCCGCCTTCACTGCTACAATGTTCCAACTGACCATAAGCATTTGCAAAGACAGAAAGCAAATTTAAAAAGAAAACACACGCAGACACACATCTTGGAGTGTTCTTTTTTTGTTGTTAAATGTTCGTACATACTGCTACAACTTCGGTTTACCTTTCACATCCTAAAACTTACATTCATATCTCTATAAAGACGAAACGCATTATTTTGTCTTGACATTCAAAAGCTGTTTCCTAAACATCAAATAGTAATTCCTGAAACATTAATGTAACCTGCAAGCCATTAATAATGAATGGAAATTATGAATTCCTATTTACATGTTTACAAATGACATACACCTTGATTAAAAGCCATTGTAAGTAATTATGAATGAATCTGTTCATTATTAATAAGTAATAGGTTATTATGTGATTTAAAATGACAGGTGGTGTTCCTGTGTATAAAATAAAACCTCCAACAACATCTCTGTCTTATCTTAACTTGCATTGCTAGTTTGTATTCGTTGTTTTACACTTAGTTTTGAGGTTTTGTGTTTGAAAATTATTCTTTAGGGTGAAATAACAGATTTTTATATGAATGTCAATTAAAAAAAAACAACTAATGTCAGTCTGGTGCATGTAGCTCCAATGTGTGGGGGGAAGATCTGGAGGAAAAAAGGGAAATGTGAGCACTAACTACAGTGGAATATGCCAGTTCTCTCTTTGTCACCTCCCTTTCGCTCTAAAACAGAAGGGCTGTCGAATACACCATTTGTTAGTGCACATTACGTCTCGCTGTTATAGTCCCAAACCAAAGCCCAGTATGTGGTTCCTTTCAGCAGAAGATAGTAACAGGCCTTGTTAATTGGAGTTGGCTTGATTCTGCATGTAGCCTTATTGTCAACATGACGGACTGAGGATTACTGGGCCAGAATTGCACCACACTTTCATATACACAGAGTTATACACAAACTGGGCACAGAATGTGAAACAAATTCAAGCTGTAATTGGAGGCGCTCAAATTTTTTAAAAAAAACAACCCCCCTCAAAAAAAGTGACGAAAATTGCGAACTTCTCCAGGCAACATAATGTCATCCATAGCCAAGTATGCTACATATACATAAGCTGAAGTGACACTATCTATATGCAGACTGCAAGTGGATCAGCTGTCTCGCATTAATGAGCTGCAGAGATGGGGCGGTTCAACTCTGGTGCAGTTACAGGAAAGCGGCAGCCAGGTTTCTACTGGCGGTTCAATAGGTATGGTTCAGTTAGTGTAAGTGGATGACATGGTGGCATGTCTGAAACAATGGAAACAAACAACTCTAATGAAGTTTCTGAAGCGACACGGTTATTGTACATTATGCGTAAGTAATGCGGTTGTCATTGATGCGTGTTTCTATACGGAGCTGACCTGCGTTTTTGCCTCAAGTAAATAAATAATAATAGACAGTAATACAGACGATGGAGCCCTCATTCATTGTTATGTGCAGTGTGGTTCTGACATTTAACAATAAACCAAATCCGGACACAAATCAGCTGGAGCAGAACTCAGGCTGATGCAGCGGATCCATTGCAGCGCGCTGTAATTCAGCACGCTGAGCTTTCCACCACTGACTTTGAGTGTTACAGTATTAGCGACTGAGCCTGGATGGCCCTTCGCGGCTGCAGTAGGAGAACACAATTCACTGCGGCTGTCATATGATTGGATTGAGGCAGACCTTAGCACAGCTCAAGCCGCACTTATCAGCGAGCTGGCAGATAGGACTTGTCATACTGCCTGTCAGATCTGATGAGGGGACCTCAAGCCTCACAATGCTGCTAAAATGCAATCTCCTCCTCTGCAGCTGCATGGCCCGTCTTGCACACACACACACATGCGAACACACACACACACGGTTATTAGACTTTGTAAACAGCCAAATGTGAGCACCAAGCATTGGGAGCTACTGTCGGCCAGGATGTGTCTCTCCACCCCAAAGACCCGCAGCAATTCATATAACGCCACTACTGTAATAAAGACATTTAACGGGAACCAAACACTAAAGTAGTTTGCAACCAGTAAAATAACACATGGCCTCAGACCTGTATCTACCAGGGTCTTTTATTTGTTATTCATGAATTAACGTATTGAGTATACACACTGGCTCCTGCAACGTCTTCAAAAATGACGGTTGATGCTGCTGTCGACAAACTGAATTGCTGAAGTTATTTTGAATTTATCTCGTAAACTGTAACCACTCATTTGTTTGCGAGTGATTATCAGTCCAGTGTGTTTTTAATTCATATATAACAGTCAATCAATGTGGCTGTTGGCATTTTGAATGTGGCTGTTGTGCATGAAGCCTCGTGTGTCACCAGCTTTCCGCTGTGTTTGGACGTTGTGACTGTTGCAGTGGGTTGTGGATCTCTGCCTGCTCCCTCTGCCTGTCTGACTTGGGCCGTTCAAACAAGGCTCTCTTACTCCAGCCCTCCCAGGCTGTCAGCGTTTACACCTAAAGTCTGTCACAGCCCACTTCTCCAGCACTGACACTTCTGCTCTTATTGCTCTGCGTCCTGTCCACTGCTCCCTGCCTCCTTATCCTTCATCAACCTGCTCCTCTTCCTGTGGAGCCCGCAGCTACATTTCAAAGCCACTCAGCCCTCTCTCTCTCCCTCTCTCTCTTTTATGTATTTATTTTTTAGCGTGTTCTCTTTCTTAAATGCGCCGTCCCCTTTCAACGCCATCCCCGCTTTCTCCTCCTCCGATTATGGCCCTTTCGCCAAACGCCTCCAGGTCCCTGTGAGATGATGATATTCAAACAAGTGGATTGCCAGAGGAGGCCCAGCGACGTTTAATATCTGGCTGAGTACAAAGAGCGGAGGAGCAGGCGAGCCGGTTGATGGGAGAGTCGCTCCTTTTTCCACACAGCACACGGTCTCTGTTCTGGTTTCCTGAGATCATTAATTTCTGCAGAGAGATCTCCCCGGGTGAGACTCATTCACATGCAGATGGCACCATTCCTCCGGAGCCCCGATCGCTCTTTCTCTCTCCCTCCATCAGGCCATTTAGTGCTCGCTCGCTCCCTCTTTTGCGGCATAGCCCCATCCTATATTAAGCAAACGGTTTGCTTGGCAGCCGTAGGTGACATGGCGCTCATATTTCAGCGCCGCTGAGCGGGAGTAATGCAACGTGCCGCTATGGATACATTACATGAGGATTTGTCTCTTTTAAAGTCGTGGATCGTGTCACTTAGTGATACAGGCGATCGGCTGCTGAGATCATTTCTCTTCCCTGCCCCTTATTGTTCTCCAACTAAAACTTTCTCACGTTCGTCTGGATGACTGACACGGGGCTGAATGCCTCGCGTCTCGTGTTGTGATACACGTTTCTTCTGCATGCAGGGGGTCGTGCCACCATACTGGATGAAAGAGTAAACAAGAGAGGCGACGGCTCTCTGCCCCTTTGTGCCATCATCTCATTTCACTCTCATTCCCCTGCTATATGACAATGTCCCTGGAGTTAAAACGTTCTTTGATATCTTTCTCTTTTCTTTGTTGTTTGCATGTTTCTTGGTCTCAACCTGAAAGCGTCTCCTTCTCGCGTCCAACAGCGACCCCTGTGTCGGTGTGTGTGTGTGCGTGTGTGTGCCGTGGCAGTAATTAGTAATTAGTGAAGTGTTACTGGCTGCGTTTGTGCCATAACGCAGAGGTGTTAACAGCAATGCAACACCCCCCACCCCTGCGCCTCCCGCCACCAGCTCTCATCCTCCCCAGTTTATATCTGACCTGATAGACTTTCATGACGGGATTCTTTGAAGACCCGATCAAAGAGGAGAAGCTCTGATGAGAGTGATGTTTGCTGTTGGTGAGGAGGTAGGGAAGAATACCAATCTCCATTTTCAGTTGGAGACAGAAAGAGAGAGAATGAAAGGAAGACCATATACAATATTTATATATAAAAAAGAATATGTCACTCTCTTTACACAGAATTTATTCAACTACATTTTGCATTTGAGCCATAATTTTAAAAAAATGGAAATGTTGTGGTCGAGATAAACTTTATTTGATTTTTTAAAAATATAAATTAGACACATTTTGCTACAATCTGAGTAGTAATAGTATTAGTAATTATAGTAATAGTCATTTTAGCTGGCTCTTTTGAGGCCGTCTCATTTTGCCAGCTTTCTGTATCAGACCTGGAGGTAAAAATAGCACCTGTGCAACATCAGCCAAGTTTATCCTGCACTGCAAACAGGTGTAGTTAACAGGGATGAAAGGTTACTGAGGATGAGCCTCAAGCAATGGCAGAGTAACACACAGCAATCAGCCACCGCTTCCTGAACCATCACTAATTTTGAGACAAAAACATCATTTTATTATTTTCATATATTATATGTGTCCTTAAGGCTAAGCCAGCTACCAGGTTTTATGTTGTGGCTGATCAATGCAAAGTCTGTGTTTGTTTTTTTTCCTGCTTTTCACAAATCAGAGTAATTGAAAGTCACTTCAATGCATTTGTGTTCATTTCCATCCCTGATCTTCTGCATGTGCATTTACTGCAGGTTCTGTGATACGCGTTGCCTTATTCTGCTGCAGCTCCACATGACACATATAAACATCCTCAGTCTGTTCTATATATACATATACATATATTGTGCTTCAGTGGTTCATGACATCCATGACATATACAAGAGTATGTAACATAATGCTTGCTCCAAGCCTCCTTGTAATAACATGCTCATCCTGAGAGTAACATGAGAGGCAGACAGGTAGTTACCTGATAAAGGGCCACGGTGCAGGGAAAAGGGGGAATGACAATAGACACAAACATGCAGGCAATGGAGCCGAGTGGTGGAAGAACGAGGAAAAACGGAGTGACATGAGGCGCAACAGATGTTAAACGAGCGATGTCAAGGCGCAGCAAACATCACTGCATCATCTCTCTGGCTGTCACATAGCCGTGTATCAGATTTTTATAGTTGTTGTGTTTTCCCCCGCTCTCTTCCTGTTAGACGCTGCGCTGCCGTCGACGTGAGCCAGAGTGAAGCTGAGGCCCGGACGCCACATCTGTATTCAGGTGCACTAATGGAATCACTGAGGCTAAAATGGCAGGAGGTGAAAGGTGAGTGCACAGAGAACAGCAGACAGCTCCACACCACCACCACCGCTGCTGCTGTCGCTCCGCCAAACCACTCGACTGTGATGGCATGTCGCGAGTGTGTCTGTGTGGATGTTTTTTGTTTTTTTCATATGATGAAATGTCTGTTTTGGCATTTGTTATTCTCGTACTCATAAGCATGTGTGTTGCCAGTCGAGCCAGATATCTCTGGACTCTAATGATCCTGCTGTGGTACAGAATGTGTAGCATCAGATTGCATAGTGTCGTGGTTTTCCATTGTGCTGGTGCGTTACTCCTGCAGCTTTCAGATGTGAACTCCAAAAAAAGGTCCAGAGTTTTCCATAGTTTGTGGTCCACGTTATGAAGAATGCAGCGGGAGAGTGTTGGGGTTGAATGCGTTCAATTTTGTGGAAGATTGGGGTGAGGAGTGGCGTCTGGGTCGAGCATGCAGGAATCCAAACCTGACAATATAATCATAGCAACTTTTGTTGGCGTCTTCGCTTGTTGTGTTGTCTTTCTAATTTGTTGGCATCTTCTCCGTTTTATTTATTTACATTTGTGGAGATCTGAATAATGGGGCCTGTAGTAAAGGTTTTGGAAAGTGTCTGGATAGACCATCTGTGTGTGTGTGTGTGTGTGTGTATTTTGACATTGTGAGAGTGTTTTGTGAAAACATCAGTGGTTGTTCTTCATCCTGAAAAAAAAACAACACATCCTGGAAGAAACTACACAGCGGGCTCTAAAATCAATCTTGCATGTTGAAGTTAGTCTACAGAAAAGGGTGGACGGCAACGATAAGAGGCTGAAGAATGTGCCACAGCCATTTAGCCTTAAACTGGGCTGCAGGAAAAGGAGGCATCGTTCTGGGTGGCTGTTAGAAAGATTGCAGGAAGACGCCCAGACAGCAAGAGAGCCACAGGTCAGCAGTCATCCTGCCTGGAGTTTCCACAGTACTGAAATGCACCACTATCTGTATATGTTAACGTTAGCCCCTGTTTGCCCACAGAATAAGCACAGACAGAGTCTATAAGCAACAGAAAAGAGCAGTAGCGCTGCAGTGGTTTCAGTCAGGGCGGTCGCAGTCGGACTGATGCTGTCGGAGACAGCAGCGCTGAGGGGAGCGTCTGCACGCGTCTGTCAGAGACAGCTCTGAAACAATGGGATTCGTTCAGTGCCAACAGAAACAAGAGTATTTTAATCATCCTCTGCGGCTGCGAGATTTAATCCCAAACTCAAATATTACATCAGACCATATTATATAAGATGGTATACTCTGAGAAGGAAGAGATAGTCTGAGATAAAATACCACGTTTGGCTTCAGTCCGGTTATGGTAGAAGAGCAGTTTGCAAAGGAGTATACTGTTATGATGTTTTACACTAAGCTAAAAAAGATGTCTGTAACACACTCTATATATATATATATTTTTTTCAGTTCTGCCAAACTTGACATATGTCCAACAACCAGCTGCCAACAGGCCCCTACTATATCTCCACACGGCTTGACATCCACTTATTGACCAGCAAAACACTGATCACAGAAGCCAGCAGACTGTCGCACTGCTTATTAATCCAGCTGTGAACGACAGGGACACAGAATCAGTGTGAGCTGACGTGTCCGAAATCAGCTTTTTGACAGCTGACACTCATGTGCAAGATATCCAGAGCTTCATGTTGAACCTATTTTTTTCTTCCTTTAAATCCAGATTAGTTGCCAACCCAGACCTCAGGGCTGTCTCTGTCCCTCTTGGTAAAACATGTTTCATTGCTGCTTCTCATGTGCAGCTACAAATCTGATGCTTTATGATGTTGATGCGTCTGCAGAGGAAAGCGACTGGTTTTAATTTGAATCTTCTTTGTCAGTGTGGCAGAAACATTGTGATTAATGAAAACAGAAGGACTCTGATGTGATTTCTCTTAGTGAGGACGTTTCGACATTTCAGATATAAAACTTTTCCACTCTTCCACAAAGTTTGTAAAAACTCCCCTTTAACCTTTTTTGAAGCTACAGTTGAATCGGTTCACAGAATGTCATATTTAAAGCACCAATAAAAGCCGTGCATCATTCTCATTGTGATGGGAACATGATGACAGCCTTTGCGTCGCTGTTATTTCAAGTGCTAACAATTTGGACTCTATTCCTGCATTGAGAAGATTTTTCTTTTTGAACTTTTGACCTCTCTTCACACAGATTTCCTCACATTGCTGCCGCTCTCAGTTTGCAGGAACAAAAGGGAAAGGGAAGAGAAATTGCACAGAATTTTTTTTTTTATAAAAGTAAATACATTTAACATGTTTGATAGGCCTCAAGGGAAACGCATTTTTGCATGAAACAAATGTAAACCAGTTTGGGTCAGGCGATCTGTGTAAGAGTCTAATTATCTTACCTTCCCTATTCACTTCATCCATTGCATGGACTCGCTTTATCACCTTCACTTGCATCAAAGAAGTTTTTAAGCTGTAAATTTGTGGAATTTTATTTTTATTTCAGGCCAGTAACCATTAGGTTTTGTCTAATAATGCTCGTATGGAAATTTGCTCTGCCGTTTTTGGAGATGTGTGGACCCATCTGCTGGGTGAGATGTGGGCTGTCATCCCAATCTTGTCTCAGCAAGCCCTTTGGCAATTTAAACCTGCGCCTGTTTGTCTGCGGGAGCGTTTATTTATTTATTTATCTTTAATTTTGGTTTTGGGAGGATACATTTTGATCTGGTATTTGAAATGCGAGGTTTGCTGCTGATAGTCGGTCTGAGAAGAGGAAGAGACGTAGCAGTATGAGTGGATATGGACTCGGCTTTAGTGGCGATACACGGATGATGTGAGCTGCTGATATTTGTAGCAACAACACCGCTGTTCCAACAGCAAACTTTCCACCATTTGCTCATGAGTCTGCACTTTAGGGTCAAATGTGACAGGGTCAAACGCCAAAAGCACTGGTGTCACTGGTGAGCTTTAACGATAACCTGTATGAAATCTGTCCCTTCAACTAGCCAATGGCGGCATCACACATACATCACTCACACACAGAAGAAAAAGCAGCAGTGAGTGTGTCAACAGTGTAAACTAAATCTATAATATGTGAATGAATTAAATATGTGGCAGTAAAACATGAGCCAGTTAAGACGCAGGGCCATATCGCATGGTGCAGATTTATTATCAGCTGTTAAACACTTTACTAGCATTCGGAGTAAGACTGCCTAAACTGTAATGTTGTGTCGCCGTCGCTGACTCAGCTT
The DNA here is from genome assembly GCA_016785345.1 of Trinectes maculatus. NCBI lineage: Eukaryota > Metazoa > Chordata > Actinopteri > Pleuronectiformes > Achiridae > Trinectes > Trinectes maculatus. The sequence continues at coordinate 272,872 of JAFBJQ010000654.1, forward strand.
AAACGTGTGATGCAGTGGTCAGCGTGGTCATTCTGGATGCTGACGAGACGCTTCTTTAAATACAGATCTTTGTTACGCGTGCCGTTTGGGCTCCACGGATCTTACTCGCTGTCTTAATAGGCCAAAGGAGTGAGGAGAAAAACAGTGATGGAGCTTGCAAAGATGCACTACAGGTTACCGTGGCAACTGTTGGATGTGTACAGAAACGGACAACGTTTCAGAGCGCTGTGAGTCAGAACAGAAAAGGCTGGCACTGCTATTCTGTCTGAGCAGGAGAAGGAAATTGGGCTTTGGAAGCAGGAGAAAAGAAATTGGACACATTGTGAATGACTGTGGAGTTCAAGACCCTGTCTGATGTTCCCCAAATCTCCGAGTAGGAATATGCTGCTATCTGACTGGGTGTTGCACAATGGTTGCCAGCATGAACATCCGAATGTATTGCACTCTGCCAGGGAGAGCAGTCCAGGTCATGGCACAGGCATATGACTGTTTACAGCACTCCAGTCTGATGGGAGTGGGTGTAATACATGTAAAATAAGACGAGTTACATATTAAAAAAACATTTTACAACAAGAGACACGGCTGCTGATCACGTTCAAACCGTGCTTCATCAAAAGTACAGAAGCAGATTGAACACAATAAATGTTGCCTTACAGGCAGCGAAATAAACAGGAACAGCAGGGGGCTCTAACGGTCGTCTTAATTACTGCTGAGGAAATAATAAGAGAGGTGTAATAAAGAAACAAACAAAAAAAAAACCCACAATAACTATTACACACTCAGCCCTGTTGTGATCATTTCTCTTGTGTACTGAGGTTTGGCAGCTCAGTGATATTAGTCCGTAGTGGACAGTTTCACCAGTAGTGGTCCAGGAGGAGTCAGCAGGGTGCTATCTGTAAATTATGAATTAGTGGCAGGGAGTTTAAAGGTCAAAGGCGTCTACCACTGGAGGAGGGTAAATAAAATGTTGTTGTTGGTTGCATCATGGTGGACTGTAGGATCCAGTGCATGTGGAGGACTGACCTTTTTAGTGTAAGCAAACCATAAGAAGAGCAGTGTATAAGTATATATTAATTACAGTTTAGTTTACATGTTGAGTTTTCCCTCCCCTTATTTCCATTAGCGACAGAAAATTCCTGTTCCCTGTCCTGGCTGATTGTTGGAAAAAGGCTTTTTGTATGGAATACAAATAAATAAATGCCAGTGAGGTGAGTGTACTGACGGGGAAAAACAAAGCCTTCAGTTCCTGAAAGGAGCTCTCTGGTTGTTTTTGTCCTGAATCCAGCCTGCTCCGTCCGTCTGTCTGACCACTGGTGACAACAGAGGAGCGCTCCCTCTCTCTCATGCATACACATTTTTTATTTCTACCTGTCTCACCATCTAAGTCTGTCATATTCCTCTCCGTTTCTGTCACACACACGCACGCACACATGCACGCACACACACACCTGTGTCCCCTGTGGTTCCTGTTTGGAGCGTTAGGCTACTTTATTTCCCAGTGAGGTGCCATTGTGAAGCTGCCGAGCCTGAGGGAGGAGAGGCCAATTTAACCCTCCCTCTATCAGTGCTTCTCTTTTCCTCTCTCCCCGAGTCTCTCTCTCTTTCTCACTCTCTCACTCTCTGTCTCTCTCTCTCTGTTTTGTCCCTGCTGACTTGTTTGTCCCACTGGTGTTTACCTCCTCCTTTCCCTCTGCTTGGCTCAGACGCCACCCTGACAGTGTAGGCCATTATTTTTCCTGTTTCCCTTGTATCTCCCCCTCTTCTTCTTCTCTCCATCTCTCTCTCTCTCGCTGCACCCACCTTCTCCTCTCTTTCTCACCCTAATTGGCGTGGCACTTTTTCCCTAGTCATCCCCTGTGTTGCTTGGAAAGCTGCAGTCAGCACAGCGGGAGACAAAGGGATGCGCAAGCCCCCACTGCACTGACAAAGTCCAAACCACTGTTTAAGTATCAGTGTGCTCTGTTTCATTTATTTTTTTTTATACTTAGTGTTTCCTCAACTGTCCCTCATTCATATGGGGGTAACACTGTATTGCATATGGACACATGTACATATACGAATGCATAAATTCTATGCATACTTGCATGCAAATATATATATATGTGTGTGTGTGTGTGTGTGTCTATGTTGAGGAAACGAAGGTGGCAAAGCACGGCATATTATTTTGTACATTTTAGGGTGTAAATATTTAAGTGGCTCCTGCAGTTGTGTGTGTATGTGTGCGATTATGCAGCTGCGGGCTGTCGTAGGCATGGTAATGCTCGTCGGTTCTCCTGGGGTGAGACCTTACTGCCGAGCAGAGCCAAACCATTACAAGGCCTCCTCGGGAGCTCCGGCGTTGAAAATGGCAAACGCTCTTAAGTTATTCATGATATGTTGCATTAGACTGACTGCTGAGCCTCCTGTTGTACATTCCTCACTGCACAGTATTTAAAGTACTGCGTGTACCGACCGACTTACAGTCAGACATCCACTGAGAAACAATGTGTGATATTCAATGCAAATACATGACGCACAATGTAAAGACAGTAAAGTTATGATATTAAAAGAGAAAATATAAAGACAGGGTTGCAATGGTAAAAAAAAAAGAATCCCCCTCACAACCCCTAACGTCTCATTACTTAATTAGTCTTGTTAGCTGGCTTAAAAGTGGAATCTCCCCAAAGCCTTGCACAGATTTATCAGCAGTAATTGAAAGGTAATTCCAGCTCCTGCAGGTGGAGCTCAGCCAGCGCTTCTTAAAGTGAAGTTAAAAAAGGGCCAAGTGGTGAGGAGCCATATCCGGCCTGCCTTCTACTACACAGCCACCAAGGCTCTGCACCTCCTCTGCGCTGCTGTCCACAAGTCTCCAGCCTTTGTACTTCCTCCTTTCACGCTCGAACGCTTCGCACCTCCCATCCCTCTGTACCCCTCTCCACCGCCGCCGCGGCTCAATAACACGTCTCCGCCCTTTGCTAAAGAGAACATCGACCCTTCAGTCTGAGAGAGATGAGGAAGGACTCCCCCCTCCAAGAACTCCTTTCTGCAATGCCACCACAGTTGGGGGCCGCGGGCTTCATTCTCTCTCTCCCTCTAACTCTCTGTCTGTTCTTCTCTCTCTCCGTTCCCCCTCGTACACAACCTTCCCTCGGCCCCGCGCTCCTCCATCCCCTCTGCACGTGCACATTATATTCTACCCCCGAGCATGCCCAAGATGCCCCCAGCTGTGAGGAAATGTCAGACGTTTACCACCCGCCACTCGGCTCTCCGAATGCACGCGCTCGCACACATGGGCACAGGGGTGCTCACAGACACACACACACACACACACACATTAGGCACGTAGCAGCGCCGTCTTGACACACAACGCAGTGGAGGAAATCTCATTAGGCGGAGGGTGTATGGCATTGATTTTTGCCTCTCTGGTCTTGGTGGGATCTGGTTTGGCACAGTCTGGCTCATACTAGAGAACCAACAGCAGCACCATGGGATAAGCCGATTACATTTTTGGGGAGCAGGGAGACCTGGGGGGGAGGGGATCCAGTTTTGTTTCCTTCCTCCCGCTTCACCCTCCCACCCCCACCCTTTTCTTTCTCGACTGATATATCTGCGCTGCCGAGGTTTACCCACCGCGGGTTTGTGGTTGCGTTCTTTGACTTGATCTGGAAATGATTCCAAATCCAGTGGCTCATATTTGCGAATATTGAATAATAGGACAAATGGAAGAAAAGGGAGGTGGATTGGAGGTGAGAAATGGTGCAATGACTCGGTAATGCGGCCGCGTGAAAATAGCCTCCAGGGCAAACCAAAACGATAGCAATAACCAGGCTGATAAGTGGATATTACCTTGCTAGTGGGTATATTCAACATGTGAATGGCTGGCAAGATGGCATAAATTTGATCAGATGCCACACATATCTGCCATTTCCCTGCCCTTCATTCCTAAGCTTTGATCCCGCACCAGGTGTAGGTTGATAGAAATGCCTGCAGGGTGAATATCCACACCAAGTCAGCCTTAATGGAAAGTACACAATACCTTTTTCCCCCCCCCGTAAAGCCCACGTTGGTGTCAAAGAATAAATGGGTAAAAGGTGTGCCATTAAGATAAAAACACTGGACGCAGCCAAAGTCATTACGTCGCATAGAGTCTGGTCATTTCATGCTTGTGTCCGCAGCCAGATGGTGGAATGTGGGCCAACATATGTGAGTCAAACTGGGAGAGAACAGAGGTCTCTCCGGCGTTGGCAGCATCGTCCCTGACGATTGAATCCTCATTACCCTCTTCTCATAATTGTGTTTTTGCTTTTTTTTTTTTTCCGCGGACACTCTAATGGCCGCTGTTGCGTGTAATTATGTAAGCAATTAAGTGCTTTTTCTCGCCTCTAACCGGTGTTCCATCGCTGTAACGCAAAGTCGGATTGTGCGCGTTGCACTCCCACTAGCGTGACAGGTTGGTTTACAGCAGTGCGGGGCTGGTTGACGGGGGACTGTCACTGACTGTTTGCCTAAACTTTTCCTCACGTCCAAACAGCCCCTGGCCTCCATTTCAGTTCATCCAAAGGTTCAGTTGCAGCCCTGTCCGGCCCGCTCTGTGTCAAACAGGATAATTAGGCTGCAGTCTCAGGCAGAAGAAATCATTGGTATGTATTTTTATCCCTCTATTTTCTTCCCCTCGAGTCAAGACGATTCTTTGAAGTCAGGGTGTGTATGAAATCACTTGATCTTTATTTCTTTAAGTTCATTACTTATTTTCTAGTTTTGTGCACGCCATGCATTTTTAACCAACCCTTTGAGTGGACTCGGTGATGTGTTGTAGCGGCGAACATCAAAGGGAGCCGTCTCTCTCTCTCTCTGTCTCGCTTTCCCTTTACCTCCCTTTCTCCCTCGCATTCTTTCGCCTTTTCATCTCCCTTTCCCCTTTTTGCAGTCTGAACTTCACGCTCAGAGAGCTTCTCTTCTCAGCCCCAGTTGTGGCGTACGGAGAGGTAGAGGATTGACACTGCTTTTTTTTAATAATTTTAATCATTTAGACTTTTTTGACTCTGACTCAGATAATTAAAAACAGTTGCTTGCCAGGGATTAGATAATGAACACGTCCCTTACTCCTGGAGGCCAAACAATGACTTGCACCTCTCTGCACCTGATGGTTAACTCACCCCTCGTTTCTTTTTGATATCCGCAGTTGTGTTTGAATTTGCACTCTGCCACTAATAGTGGCGTCTGACGTGCCGTTTCAACTCCACGTGCTAAATCGAATCCCATTTCTTTCACAGACATCACTCCGCGCAGGGAGAATAGCTGTATTTATGGCCGACATCGTGTGACAGTAGTGCTGAAGAGATTAGTCAGTTACAGAACAGAAATGACACCAGTGCCTTTCAAAAGTGTCAGCAGGTAATGAATGAAGAAAGACAGCTGTCTGAATTATATCTGACAGGACCCATTTCAGGTCTTTAATGGACTTTTAGTGTTGACAGGACACGCGGTGCGCACAGTCAGACCTAATTGTAATGACTTTCTGTCGCCTGTACAAGTTCAAATGTACAATTTGTCCAATAGTTTGGTTTGTTAATACAATTTCCATTAACTAATAATGTTATAGTCCTCATTTGTGGTATGTGTTTGTGAAGAATTGTAAGTACAGTCAAGTGTCCTAGAGCTGTAGTCTAACGTGTTCCTGTCCTTGTCTGTCCTTGGATTTATGTAGGATTCTCAGTCTATGCCATTTCATCTTGATCCTAATAGGCAACTGGAATTGCATTTGTTTCTAGAGGATGTTTCAGCCGTTGTCCAAGCAGCTCCACTTACCTACTACGTTCCTAATGATACAACGTATTTTCCATCTTTGGACCCCACACACACACCTGAAGAGCCACTGAGTGGCTGAGCTCATCTGATCCAGCTAATGGATCGTTGAGAGCGAAAAAAAAAAAAAAAAAGAGAAGTAGTGTGCTACTTTCTAGTAGCTTAACAAAACCTTTGAATTCCCACGTTTCATCTGTAAGCTTACCGCAAAATCAACACGGAGATCAGTGCTTTCAGTCCGACAGAGAGGATTAGACCTGTTCGTCCAGTGATACTGAGGAGGCACATAGAGCTATTACGACTTAGCAAGAAAATTGTTCATTGACTTAATTTTGCTGCTACTTAACTCAAGTGGTATTTAAGGGCAGGCCAGTATGTATGTATGCATGGCAACCATTGTTTTCATGCAAATGTGCAATGTCCTATAGCAACTGTTATATCAAAACATTTATGAAGCTTAAACTTGACAACATTCAAGAATCACATCTGTGAAAACATTAACACACACACACACACACACACACACGCACACCTCCATCTGTGCCCTGCCCTTGCCAGACATCTTGTGGCCTGCAGGGCAGCAGCAGGGTGTGGTCTGCCCTTGAGGCACCAGCGAGCTGCTCTCTCGCCTCGAGGCTCCCAGCAAACCCAGCTGCCTCTGGGCTCTGAGACACCCTGTCCCCTTCCTCTGATTCCTCTTCATCCACTTGGGGCACTGGCCAGCAGAAAACCTTTCCTCTTGCGGATAAACAGATACAGTATATACACTAGCAGGTCAACATCACACAGAAGCACTGTGGTCAACAGGGAGAGTATTTTGCAGTCATGTTATTAATTAATATTCCTCATTTCACTTACATAATAATAAGCAGTGGAACATTTTTCAGTCAGAAGCTTATTTTTTTGACATCAATTGTTTTTTTTTCCCTGTTACTTTTCTTGCTTTGCACCTTCACTCTTGTGCGCTCATTTGTGTGAAAGCCAGTCCTTTCTCCGCTCAACAATTTGCCTCACTCTTGGGCTTCTCTCCCACATAATGCTCACTGCACCAAAGCCTGTAATCATCTTAGTAAGCAATTTCCTTGAGGCATGCACATACAGAGAGACGTGCATGTAACAAAAAAAAAAAAAAAACTGTACAAAATGGAACGGCTATGTTCGGAGTGATTTTTTTTTTCTCTTTTCTTTAAAGCTCTGACCTTCCCTCACTCTGGCACACTGGAGTTTCTGCGGTTGAATACTCGGCGATAGGCACAAAACAGTAACAGTTAGAGAAGGAAGTGGGCTGCGACTGTCTTAATGTTGTAATTTTAACAATAGACTTCTGGAGTGAGCCGCTCATTAGTTTTGCTTGTTTTAGTCGTCCCATCCAGTTATTTGGCAGGCAGAAAGGACAGCTAAGCTTTTGGCAAGTCAGAACGCAACAATAGCCAAATGTTGCCTTTATTGTGCGTCATGTTGCGTGGGAGATGAGTGAGAGAGTGAGAAACATCAATTAGATACAAAGTCAAATTTAGTCTCGTTACTCTCACATCAAAAGCTCACGGAACAGATGCACTCACTCTTAAATGGGTCCTTGTGGAGCGTGACGTGAAACGGTCCTGACCTTAACGTGATACAGTCGATTTTCAGTGTCCAACCAATCTGAATTGTGAATTGTGAATTGCGTATTGAACGGAGATGCTGGAAAATGAGAGGAGTGCTTACTGCTGCACGCAGCCTGAGCAGCTGTTGCTATAGAGACGGAGAAGTTGTGGGCAGAAGTTGCTTTTGGATTCCTTACTGGTACAGTCTTATCTGGTCATGTTTTCTTCAGCCTTTTGTTTCCCCCCAGATGATGATTCAAAAGCGCGCTTACAAACACAAACACACATGCACGCACACACACACGCACACACATACAGGCGACTCTCCCCAGGTTTTGACTTTGTTGTAGCAACCAAAGAAACAGACATATTCAAGAAAGGCAGTCCGTTGTCTCTGGCATTTCATTTCTTTTTAAGCAATTTAAAATAGATTTTTATTACACTGTCAGCACCAGTGAGTCAGTCTGTGGAATAGCAATCTAAGTGGCTTTCTAATCTGTGTGCTCTGTATTTATCGATTTTTTTCTTGTTTACATTTTACCTGCGGAAAATCTGTTTTTTCTACTTATTTTTCATGTGACTAACAGCCTGCATTCTTGATACTGAGCAGAGCCCACATATGACCAGGGTTTCCCGCAGACCAGGTAGCAACTTGTAGCAGAGTGGGCGTGGCTGGGGGCGTGGCCAGAGGCGTCGTCCGGGGTGGTGAGCGTGGAGAGGAGGAGCAGGTGAATCATCAAATTGCTCGCGCACAATCGCAGCGGCTTAGACGCAGTTTAGAGGGAACATCACTCCAAGTGTACCTGCACACCACTGGCATGGCTGCACTCTCTCTCTCTCTCTCTCTCTCTCTCTCTCTCTCTCTCTCTCTCTCTCTGTGAATCTGTGGCACTTGAATGTGTGGCGCTGCGGCACACAATCGTCTATGTGCGGAAAACCCAGTGATGTTATAAAATAAATGACAAAAGAAGACGACCTGCAAGGACACTTCCTTTCTTTTTTTTCATAGCTTTTGAATGACATGACTCGAGAGGATTTGATTTTCTTTCCTTTGTACGGGAACTGAACAGAAACAAAAACTCTGACAGAGACTTCGTAGTTGTAATTTCTACTACATACACATATATGTGTGTGCATACGTGTGTGTGCGTTTGTGTTTTGTGACATCAGTCAAAAGGACTTACAGTGGTGTTGAAGTAAAGTAGGACAGTCGGTACAACTGGGAGTAAGTGTGTTCTTAGCCTCGACCACTCTGAAGTATTTGCACTGGAGCTGAAGTGGAACAGAGAGGCACATCTATCAGAAAACACTCCATAGCCCAAAGCAGCTCAGTCTGAAACCTTCAAGACCACAAAACAACAACAACAACTATCCCATTTGCTCACTAGTCGTTTCTGTGAGGGTGTACACAGTGAAGTGCATTTACATGAGCTCTATTTAACTACGCAATTCCCCAGTCAAGTGAATAAAACCCTACTGATTTTGTAAATCTCATTAGTGTAAAGGTTTACTCCAGTTTATTTATTCTTGTTTTCTTTTTTATCTATTCTTTTTGTTTTGCAAATGAGCACAGCGTGAACATAGCCTCGTTAGTAAGTACGTCAAATACACAGAGACTGCTTAAGGATGCTGATTGTGTTTTATAAAAAGAAATAAAATATTAGCAAAAGCTAATTAAGCAGTTCTTTTTATATTATTGCAGCAAAGTAAAGCAAATGTAAGAATCTCACAACAGATCATTAGATTTGTAGTAGCTCCAAAAAAAAAAAAAAACTGAAAATGCGAATCTGGTGAGGGGTTTAGTTGATTTAGACACTATTGAATAGTAATGACAAACCAATTAACCATTTAAGTATCAGAAGACTGCAGTAAAGGCTCCAGTAAAAGTGTAATTTCAGAGGACACACCGTATAAAAAGAAAAAAAAAGAAAAGAGAGAGAAATCATAGTCTTCTGAATATCAGGGGAAAAAAAAGAAAATTATAAGTTATTTCAAATTTTTGAGACACACCAGTGACAGTGATGAAAGGAGAAATAGGATTTTGGGAAGGTTCTTCAGAGGCACTCCAATTTCACACTATCAAATTAAAGTGTCCATTGTATCTGAAGATAGATGAGTGATATTCCTGCCAGGTGCAAGGTGGCCTGCAATTCCCATGAATAATTTGAGTGTGTCACTGTGGGCGGTCCTTCTAAAGGAGATCATGCAGGCAGGGGGCCAGGTAATGATAGATCTCCAGTACCTGGTTTCCTTTCATCCCCCCTCCTCACCACAGCTTAAAAGATAAAGTGGATCCTGCAGCTAGGCACTGGTTGCACACATTTATTAGTGTAAACCTTTTTTTAAAAAAAAAAACAAACAAAAAAACATTTCTGTCCTTTAGTTTCATTCTTTAATTAATATGCAGATTGTGTAGTTGGGGGTCAAGTTTCAGGCGTTTCCGAGAAAACCCGATTTGATATTGGTGCTAATTATATAATCCGATCTACGAGCCACGGCGGCGGCGAAGAAAAACAGCCCGAAACATCTCTGGCGCCGCGGAGAACTCCCACGCAGCGACACACGCTATCGCTTGCTGCCAAGACGCCTGCTCCGGTGACAGAGGCTAAGAGGGGAGCCTGTCATTTGAACAGAGAGGCGGGGGTTGGTGGGGGCTGGGGTTGGGGGGCGACACGGGGCGACACAGGACTCGAGGAATTGTGCAAGTGAGCCGACACGGGAAAAAAAAAAACAGAAAATGAAATCATTTTAAGTTTTGGAGAGAGCTTAGTAAAGGACGTGTTTAGCTCTGTTTAATGTTACATTTCAAAGACCACTTTGAATACACACACGACACGTGTGCGCACCTTATACTTATTCGCTGAGACAGAATGTTGTGTGTGTGTGTGTGTCCACACAGCAGTCCTCTTCCTCTTTCAGTTTCCCTCCCAAGGCTGAGAGATGATGTGCGACTGACAGACAGCCATGGACAGCTCGCGGGGCGACACAGGACTCGAGGAATTGTGCAAGTGAGCCGACACGGGAAAAAAAAACATAAAATGAAATCATTTTATTTTTTGGAGAGAGCTTAGTAAAGGACGTGTTTAGCTCTGTTTAATGTTACATTTCAAAGACCACTTTGAATACACACACGACACGTGTGCGCACCTTATACTTATTCGCTGAGACAGAATGTTGTGTGTGTGTGTGTGTCCACACAGCAGTCCTCTTCCTCTTTCAGTTTCCCTCCCAAGGCTGAGAGATGATGTGCGACTGACAGACAGCCATGGACAGCTCGGTTAGACACACTGCACTCTGGGGAGGCCACCAAGACTGAAACTGAGTGGAGGAGCTGATGGAAGGACTTTTAGTGGTCGAGGGTAAAAAAAAAAAAAAAAGATTTAATAGAGCTAGGAGAATGGTAAACACTGCGAGCGAAAGAGAAACGGACCAAATGAAGCAAACACATTTGGCGAGAATGATTAATACAGAATTTCACACTTCTTTTTTGTCCCTGGCGACTCATTTGATGTCCTGCTCGCAGCCCATCAAGGTCATACTCTGATTCCTTCTCTGTGATAAACATTGATTGGGAAATTGGGCCTCGATACAGGCCTTCCAACAGAGTACTGGAAGAATGGCTGGTGGAAGACACAGAGTGACTTGGCCTTGATGCCCCATTCAGACAGAGCCATTAAGACGCAGGTCAGTTTCACTGAAGAACACAATTTGACATTCAAATGTCAAATCTGAAAGGCAAGAATTTCTCACTTTGAATAAAAAAACAAATCAACATTTCAAACATCTATGTTGAGGTATGAAAAGTTTGCAGTTTGATTCACGAGTACAGGGGGTAATCGAGTTACGATGAAGATCCGTTCCTGAGAATGTGTCGTAACCAAATTCCGACGTTAGTCGGAACATACATTCATTGTGCCATTGTGCATACATTGTGCCACTAGATGTCGCTATAACACCACCTTACAATAAGAGTTTACTATCGTGAATTGCCGTTTGTCACTGTAGGGGTTGATATCGCGAGTGTAATGAGCATTTCCTTCATTGCCCCCCCCCCCGCCATCCATTTCACATAAGTAAACACAAGGCAGAGTAGCCTAACTGTGCTGTGGGGGTGCTGGAGAGCCAGCAGGCGCGCTGAGAGACAGAGAGAGCGCTCACCAACTAGTTCCCGTGCAAAGTCTGTACGTATTTACGGGAGATGTGTCGTAACCACGAAAACAACGTATCTCGCGACCGTCGTAACACGAGGACCCCCTGTATCTGTTTTTGGCTTCTTTGTCCTTGTTTGTATATGTATTTGTGTATTTATTGTAAGTGTGTAAGTGTAAAGGTTGTGGTGTGTTGCTGCACTGTAAGGGCAGATTGTCATATGTCTGGCTGTACCTGTGGAGAGCGTCGATGCAGCCTACAAAGCCAGTAGCCTATGTCGGCTGGGTCTGCCACACACCGACGCTAAATTAGACGCTGTGGTCTAGAGAAGAGTTTCCTATGGTGTCATCACTTTCATTTACACATGGAGCCCTTGTTGCTCGAGGGGATGGTGGGGCACATTTGTTGTACGCATTTGCGAGTGCCTTTGAATCAGGACAGCAGAGTCGACACCGCTGTGACGCAATCTGTCTTTAAATATGGCCCCTGAAGGAGGTGGCCCCTGAATTGGGACGCATTCCTATTTTTCTTAGCTTTAATTTCCTACCTGTGGACTGGAAGTGTTCACCAGTAAAAAACAACTGAAGTAAGTAAATCTAGGAATAAACATGAATGAAGTCCTCTGAGGAGCTGCCTTTAAAGTTATAGACAAATGTAGCCACAGGTTTCTTATACATCCGCATTCGCCAAACATGCTCATCTGGTCTTTGTTCTGTATCCTCACCATGGTAATTGCTTCCACATATTGCGATCTGAAAGATCCCAACTTGCTTCATCCTGAGATGCCAGAGCTGTCCATCACTTTCAGAAATGTGCCATCTCTCCACCAAATGCCAGCGCTCGGCCTCTAATCACCTTTCCTCTCCCCTTTCCCTTGCCCTCCTTGATCCACTTATCAAATACCCAGCTCTTTAATCCACCATGCCTCCACGGCCACAGTCACCCATGAGTGTCCTGGAAATCCACTCCATCTCCTCTTCAAATCTATGCAAATCACGACATCTAAGAGCAGCGGAGCTCCCTCCGAGTCAAAATTATGCACATGTAGGAAATGGACAAGTGAAAAGAGGAGGGACCCCCCCCACACCCCCCATCAGCTGTGTTTATGTCAGGCTTCTCTTTGGAAGAACAAAGATAGTCTCAGTATTTTGGGAAGATAAAATATAGAATGTGTGATCCTGGAGGGGTTGGTTAAGCACTGGGGTTTGTGTGTGTGTGTGTGTGTGTGTGTGTGTGTGTGTGTGTGCGTGTACATCCATGTGTGTGTGTTGGGTGTATGGTGGGCATGTGTAGGGGGCTTGTTTGAAAGTTAAATCTGGGTGCAGGGAGGATGAAGGATAAGTGTAGGATGACTAAAGCGGATTGACGTGACACACACATATTGAGTGACTGTACATGCGCACACGTTTGTTGCTGGAGTGGCAATGGGAGTGTGATATACAAAGTTCTGTTATTTGAAGCAATTATCAGCTGAGAGACGGCTTCCTGTTTGTTGACTCAGCAATCAGAACGACACCTTTGGCTTAAAACATCTCTTTGTGTACACTGTGTGTTTGTGCCAGAAGTTGTGTTGTGTTTTAACAAGTGAAACTTCCAGCCTCACTCCTGAAAGTTTAGCTCATTTGTGGTGTAAAGCAACAACATATCGGTGGAGTGTGCGTCTGCAGGCATCTATAGGGTAGACATCAGGGTGTGTGGGAATGCTTGACTTATTAAAAAAAAAAAAAATACTGAGATGTATTTGTAGTAAAATGCTGACTAAATTTATTTAGTATTATTTGTCAAATACTTTTTTTTTTACTCAAAGTTAAATATATTTCATACTGTACATTTAACTTTGTCTCTTAGATATCATGTTCATTTACCACTTGTTTTCCCAGTTATTGTGTAGCAGTGCTTGTCCACTAATATCAGATACAGTCTTTTTTTTGTTTGTTTTTTGGACAAATGAAGCATTGCAATAATAACAGTCACCAGCAGGTGGTTGTTGGGTTTACTAAGCAAGTGGCATCTAACGAATTGTGGGCTGGTTAATATAAATTGCAGAAAAACCTTTCCTTTTACTTATAATAGTAGTACATTTATATTATTTAATATATATATATGTGTGTGTGTGTGTGTGTGTGTAGCAAGTCCAGTCCAGTCTTAAAACTGAGCTCGTGTGCGACTTTAAAATGATTCTATGATATTCCAGCCCGTGATATAGATACATATAAACACCTTCAGCCCCCTCGTGCCCAGGCACACAGAGGCAGACAAATACATTCACTCACACCGTCACACGCTCTGCTTGCGGCGCTCTTATCTGCAGAGCGCCAGATAGGTGCTGTGTGTCCTCTGAACATCCTGATCTCATCTCCTGGCAAAGTGATTGACAGCTCTGACAGCCGGGCTCCATCCACCGCGCAGACATGTGGACGACCACATAGAGAGACACACGCCACACACACGCGGCAGCCGAGAGATGAGGTGGTGGGCGGAGCGGTGTGTGTGTGTGTGTGTGTGTGTGGGGGGGGGGGGCGAGAGGGGGAAGAGAGGAAGGTTGACTTCAACTTCACAGGTTGATGGGGAGATACCGTTCAAAGAGATCGTGATTGATAAATGAAGACACCAACATCAAGGTGGTCATGTAAACATATTCAAAGAATAAACTTGGGGGCAAATGCAGCGAGACAGTGGACACTGTGGACATATGATTATCCTCAAGACACATGTGCAGGAGTGTGTGTGTGTGCGTGTGTGCGTGTGTGTGTGTGTGTGTGTGTGTGTGTGTTAGTTATAGTCCACGTTTCCTCTGATGAACAGTCTGAAGGGTGATGAAAGGCTGATTGTTGTGATGCTGCTGGGGCCACACTGAGCCATGTGGTGTTGTTTTTGTCTTTCTCTCTCTCACACACACACACACACACACACACACACACTGAGCACTCATCAGCCAGCTAGCCAGCCTGCCTGCACATATTCATGTGTGTGTAAACACACAGCATTACATTGTTTTCTCCTGACTGATCAGGCTTGTCAGAAACACTCATGGTAACATGCATCAGTCACCTTCCTGACATCCTTTTTTTTTTTTTTTTTTGCACGTCTGCATGTGTGGTCAACAAGTATATGCGTGTGTGACCTATCTCCATCTCCGCCTCAGGAATGACCGCCAGCCCGTCATTAACGTCTCAGCGAGACTTCGTGACATGTCTGCTTCCCGCTGCGGCCATTTTCTCTTTACCCGCGAGCCGCGGCCTATATACAAACCGCGATGAGGACGAGAGATCAGGCGACAGACTGATGACGGGGTCACCGTTTTCACCGCAGCCTCAAACGTTACCAAATAAATGTGTTTCGCTACCCGTGTCAAAAATCTAAAAGTGTTTCAAAGAGGGAAAAGAGCGATTGAGACGAGGGCCTTATGAGATTGATGTCAGCTGATGTGTTTGTCACAGACGCCACAGACAGATACTGTCTCTTGACATGAAAGCAATGAGTTGAACTCGTTTTACGTGCGGACTCTTGGGCTAAGACCATCGACTTGTCACTGGATATAGTGTGGAGGCGGCGATAAGACTGGAACACAGCAGGAGGGCCTAATCCCAACCGCCAAACCCCCCAGATGCTGAGCTGCACAACACCACGGAGATGATTAAGCAAGATTCCTCCAAGATAAATGTTTTTGCGAGAGATTACTCCCCGCTGGTCTTTGCCATAGAAGTGAGCTTGCTGCCTTTGAGGAACCATAAAGTCTGTCATCTGCGAATGAGATCGTGCATGTGCAGGGATTTGCGATAATTGGGATGATTGCTAAATGCGTACGGAATTGTCGGAAATTATGCGTCGTAAAAATGTCACTTTAGGTTTTTAGGCTTTCGGCAACAATCGCTGCTCCTTTTCCGTCTTCTGCTTAAATTGAGTGCCCAAACAAATAATGTGCCAGAAAAGGATGTTTCTCTCCCTCTGCTCCCGAGTGGCGTGAGACACTTCCACATGCACTAAATTATAGCAGAGGCCCGTCGCACTGAATTCCCTCTCCGATTTTGTCTTGTGCGCCGTTGCTCCTGTTGCTGTTTCGACAACACGGCGTCATGAGATAACACGGTGCCGTGTCAAGATTATATCCTCGGGTGTAATTTTCCAGAGCCCGCCTGCTGCACTGACCCGAGTCAGCTGCTGCGCTGGACTGTGGTGCATGTGTGGTGCATATATATCCACACTTTTACTGCGTTTCAGAGAGGAAGTGGTTTTACTCAGGAGGAGTGGTCGCAGTGATCGCACGCGCATCGAAGAGATGCTGGTTTTATTTATAGGTCAAACAATAACGTGATGGACTGTTTTGACCAGTAGCTTAGCCACCGCTGTGTTTTTGCCTGTTGCAGCAGCTTCAGTTGTAGTGAAAACAGAACGCTGGGCCAGTCCATCACTCCATGGCCTCTTATGTTGGAGCTACAGTTTTGTTTGCAGGATATCAGGATGCCTGTGTTAGCAGATGCTTCTTCTCGAAGCAGCCAGCGTCTTCAGTAAACGCTGTTTGGGGATGTGGAGATAGTGTACCTGCCAGCCCTCCTGCATGTTATTATACGAGACCTGAGAATGTGTACATGAATCGACAATGGCAAGCTATACTGAGAGCTTGTTGAATTTTGAACTCTGTGTGTGTGTGTGTGTGTGTGTGTGTGTGTGTATGCATATAATTGTGTTTGCCTCCACGTGAGTCCTAAATGCCAGATCCTCAGACTTAATAGACCCCCATTAAGAAATTATCTCTGGTTTTTGTGCCTTTTCACTGAAAAACCTAACTACCAATTAAGTGGTTGTGTGCCTAGATGGCCCATTTGCTTGGCTGTTGGTAATTATGGGTTTCCTCAGTGTTTCTCTCTCCTCAAGCCGGCCCTTCTCCATTTGATTAGGCTCCTCCAGAGTATTACAATCCACAAACTCTGTCACTCTCTCCGAAATTAGCTGTCATTCCAGCCGCATGCATTTTTCATCACGCCCCGAGAGGAAGAAACCGCAGCGGAGCCACAAAGCTAGAATGAATAGAAGAAATACAAACTTTGCAAATCTGATCATGTCGTTTCGATGTACATTTAGGCAGTCAGACATTAGAAACAGGCAGTCAACAAACAATTTCCCTGCTGAAGGACTCTCGATGCTGAATCGTGTAACTACAGCTCTCTGTGTCTTTCTCACTGGAAACAGGCCTGGTTTGAGCTACCTACTTTTTTTTTTACAATTGCCATGCAGCAAAGTGAATAAATAAATGAATGAAAAAGTAATACTATTTTTATTTTATTTTATTTTATTTTATTTTATTTTATTTTATTTTATTTTATTTTATTTTATTTTATTTTATTTTATTTTATTTTATTTTATTTGAGTGAGTGCTGTGGTGCAGGATGAGGCAACAAATCTGAATATTTACTTTTTGCTCCTCACTCTGTGGACTCTCATGGGATTTGTTGGTTGCAGTAGACGCTAATATTCATGATGATGTTTTAATTAGTCAATGATCATTTGGAAGTAGAAATGACCTTGTTGGTTACATTCAAATAAGCACTTTATACCTAAATTACAAGTGTGTTCTCCTCCACACAGGTCTTGATGTTGCAATTCAATGTTCTTGCTGTAGCCTGGTTTGGAGAAGTCAAACGCTGGATCTAGGAATGGCCATTCATGGTTTTTATGATATCTGTGGGCCGCCATAGCTCATCAGAGACACTGAAGGCGCTTTTCCACTAGGGTCAGCTCAGTATTGTACAGCATGGTACGGTACACCACCCTTTGCGCTTTTCCACTAGGTCTGAAAATGGTTCCAACTTTGGGACCACTTAGCTTTAGCGTGCTCTGCAGGATTGGTCCAGTGGTGGTCTGGGGGGGGTCATGGGTATGGCGTCACCCACCACTGCGAGGAATAGGAAACTACTCAGCATGCTTCATTTGTTCTTTTAACATATTAGTGCAAAAGTAATTCACATAAATTATGAATTGTGATTGACCACAATTTTACATCAATGTGTGATGTGTCAGTTTATTAAGATACAACAGAACTGGTTTTTAATTGATTCGCTTTGCAAAAAGAAAAAAGAATTTATCTAAACTTACACTACATTTCAAATTAAAATCATCAGGAGTTGATGGTTAACACTGGACAGTAGCGTAATGTGTCTCAATGCTGAAATGTAGTATGGCTGCCAGGATAGAGACATATGTAACAGTGTGTGATGTTTTTGTAATGAAACCTAAATAATTGAAGATTACTTGGGAATTAAAACAGCAGGAAGCACGTGTAGACAAAGCCCAGCTGAAATCAGCTGACAGGCGTCGCTTATTCATCAAGCTTCGTGTTGAGCATCGGTGTCACCCTGTGTGGTTCTTATCACCGCGCCTCCTCTACCGCTGCCTGCCAAGGTCAATGATTGTAATTCAGGCTATTCATGCTCATCCCTGATGTGGCCGTCCCTCTTTTTCATGTGTGGACAAGGCGTTGTTTTGAAGACGTGGATGGAGACAGGAGGAGGTGGGGGAAGGTCAATTGATTAGGAAGATACTTTTACTGATTAGAGCCATCAATCAGTGTCACGATTATCAGTGTCATCAGCTCGTCTGCAACGAATTTTTGTTGCATCCTGGGACAGACCTGCACCCTGTGTGTATGTGTGTGTGTGTGTCACTATCTCACACACTCCCAATTACTCTACCTGATTGGATATATGCAAATTGGACCAAAATTAAAAGCCACCTGCAAGGGTACCCCTCATGGGACAGTTTTGTATACACACACACCCACGCACACGCGCACACGCACACACTACAATGCACAAACATACATCACACTGAATGATTACTTCAGCCGTAACCTTCAGCTGTCCCGGTGGTAGGAAATCATGCCTGTCATTCCAGCTCAACAAAAACCTACTATTAGTTGACAGGATGTAGGTGCAACTTCATTATAGTGACAATCACACAGACACGGACAAAGGGAAATCCCTGTTGGTTCTCAGCTCTTCCTCAGTTTCATCATGGAATTCTCACCTCCACATGTGTCTCTCCGATTCTATAATGTGTCCATGCATCCGTCCTCTTCTCTCAGCGGTCAGAGCCTCCAGTTGGGCAACAAATGGTCGCTGACCCACTATGACCAGCAGGCACTGCTCCTCTCCTCCTGTCACTATTCTTCTCCTCTTCTGCTCTGTCAGCTGCCCACGCATTCACTCACCTTCTCTTCTCTTCTCTTCTCTTCTCTTCTCTTCTCTTCTCTTCTCTTCTCTTCTCTTCTCTTCTCTTCTCTTCTGAGATTTGGCAGGAGAAATCACCTCTCTCCCGTCGGCAACCCCAGTAAATCTCTCTAAGCTCTGACTCCCCTGCCATACCTTTAGATTGAAGGCCACCTGCAAAGGTCACTGAGCAGAGCTGATCCTCTGTATTCTCTTTATCCCGAAAGGCTGGATGAGACTGGAGGAGAGGGGTGGCCTGCAGCTGGGAGGAAGGGAGGAATGCAAAGGGAGGCCAGAAGAACAAATGAAGGATGGTAGGCGGTGGAGGTGAGGTAAGGGCATGGAGGTTTGGACGTGGGAGCTGTGCAGAGGGAAGAGGAGGGGATGTAGCCTGAGGTGAAAGTATAACAGCAAGAAATTAAAACATACTGCTTTTTTAAAACATATATAACAGACATGGCAAGGAAAAGTTGCCAGAACCCTTGAGAGGAATAAATAAGTGGACGGATCAAGTGTTCATATGTTCACTTGTGTGAAGAGAATGTAGAGATGATGGGTGAGTCCGGGATGGGATTGGTATTGCGACCAGTGCTTCAAAAAAAAAAAGAACTTTTATATATATATATATATTCCATTCATTACTGCAAACACACGCTCACTGACACACGAGGACAATGACAATGACTTTCCTGCAGCCTGTCCAGATAATTGCAATAATAGTGATTGGTGGATTATGCATATGCTTGTGTCTGTATGTGGACATGTGTGTGAGCAGTTCAATGCCAGTGTTTCTGCTTTGCTATTAGGTGGTCGGTAGTGCAAACGGAGAGAAACAGACAGGAGGAGGAGGAGGAGGGAGCTCGGAGAGATGAAGGCGGTGTAATAGCTCGGGCCTATAGGAGGAGTGAAGGAGAGAATAGTGCTCTGACTGTGAGAGGGTGATATTTGTCTCTCTTGGGAACCCTTAGCCTTTTAGATTATGTTCTGTTGTGATGGTGCTTATTATGTTTGGTGACAGCTAAATGGCTGTCAGACATCCTGCAGTTTGCAGACTGTGTCTCAATAAAAGGGGGATTGCTCTGTGTGTTGCTGCGCTCATGGAATGTATATGCTTCCCCCCCCCCCGCCCCATTCAGGGTAGTGGGGAAAAAAACTAACAAGGTCAGCTATTGCATCCAGGCTCCTATACATCTGCGTCCAGGCTGAACCACTGTCTCCACATGTACGTGCCATCTCGCCTGTGTAATTTCTCTCGGTAATGAAAGTTCCTCTGCCCATCAGTGGTTGAAAATGATACTGGAAATATTAATAAGGTCCCCTTTTTAACCAAATTACATTCTATCAGAGCCGAGATTAAATTAGCAGCCGGCCAAGGTGTGCAGGTAGCAAGCTAATGGAATTGGATGACAGCGTCCGTCAATCAGCGAGCGATTTCGGTCACTCCCCATCTGACCTTGTCCCTCCTCTTCTTATCAATCTCGCGCACACGCTGAGATCTGACGTCTCTTGTGAAGGGAAGGAGGACATCACATCTGCCTCCTGATTACTACACTTACTGATGCAGCGGCTGCAGTAACCTACATGTTAGACGTCAACTTAAAAGCAAACGTGTGAACTCCAGGTCCCCACATTTGAACAACGCGCTGTGTAAGTGGGTTTTGCGGCGATAGTGTAAATGATATATTTGCCGTGGCTGCCTGATGTAAAGCTCCGGATCGCCTCGGACGGTCTCGGCAAATACGTTTTCCTCCTACAGAGTTATCTCTGGGAAAACAAACATCTGTGCTCGCTGCCCCCATTACACGGCAGACATGGGCTCCAGTGATGGACGTTAAATAGGGTTTCGCAATATGCTCATGCAGCCGGAGTAATTTAGAGACAGGTTCATCAGAGATAAAGGGAGTGTGTGTGTGTGTGTGTGTGTTGTGTGTGTGTCTGTTCCTTTGGAGCACCTGTGTAAATGTGGTGGAAAAAGCTATATGGAATGCTGATAAGAAATATACTGTATCTTGTAATAGTAGGAGAAATGAATTAGAGGAACTGGCCTGTCACTGAATACACACATGCTGTTGGTGAGAAGGTTTTATCTCCTATTCTTTTATCTCCCACTGTACACGTCAGTGTATTGGGTGGAGCTCAGTCACCCCTCTGCCCCTCACTCGCTTTCATTTCTATCTGAACCACTAATTTGTTCTTCACTTTTCTTTCTCTTCTTCTCACTTAGGCACACGCGTGTGCGCGCGCTCACACACAGACACGCGCGCACTTTCTTTTTGTCTCCCCAGGTGTGCACAGGTCCAGGTGTACATCTTCACAGGAGCTCATCACTGCTCTAATGAGAATGATCACCACTCATCTGTCTTCATCCACATCCAACAGAGAGCACCTGCTACTATCTGTGGGAGTGTGCGCGCTTGTGTGCAGATGAGTTTTTTCCTCTTTCTCTCAATGCTCATGTTCACTTTATCGATTGCATGCACAGTTAGCACACATCGTGTGTAATTTAGCTTTGTATTGTTAAGGTGGACTTATAAATGTATAAATGTGGTGTACTTATATTTGGCGCACAGGCTTTAGGCTTGTAACACTGCTGTAACTCTGACGAGTTGATAATGACTTGTGCACAAGAGCATTTGATTGAGAGAGTTTGAAAAATTGCCGGGCCACTGGGAGCCTCTCTGCAGGAATGAAGTTGTTTTGATTTAACCCTCCAACAGTCCTCCTTTGTCACTTGCATCTATCAGCCAGTGGGGTTGATGTCAAATGAATCAGAAGAATGAACCGAACTGCAGAAAGCTGCGCTAGTCAGAGAATTGAGAAAAAAAAAAAGTTTTAAAAAACTCAGCTTCAACTTTTCTTCTTTGGTGTTTTTTTTTTAGCAACTTTCCGCTGCAAATTGCACTGACATCAGTGATGCTCAGTTCTATTTTTTTTTTAGTTTAGTAGTTTTTCATAATAGATAGATGCAAGACAAGATTTTTATCTACAGGAGATAAAATAAAGTATGAATAACAAACAATCATATATTTCTGGTGTTTGCAATAATCAGTATATTGCCTGTTTTATAAGTTAGGCTTAAACATGCATTTTTTTTGTTTGTTTTGTTTTTTTTTTGTTGTTTTTTTTTTATCAGTGGCCTCCATGGTCAAGAATGATGTAATCAGCACCAAGGCGCCCTCAGGAGAGGCAGCCGACCCCCACCCGCTCTGCCTAATGGCCAACAGCTCAGACTGTGGCTGTTTAACATTTAATAATGGCCTGATTATCTTGAGTAATACAAAATAATGTTGTCACGGTAAATGGTTACAGCTGGGATTGGCTTCAGTCCCCATGTAGCCCTCGAAGGGTAAGATAAGGATATGGAGTTCTGCTATCATTTCGCTCACAGGAGCTATCTAAGCTTTGCTATATTATTTGGGAATATGGAATATGATGTGTGTGGAAAAGAAGGCGGGGCAGACTATATCTTACCCGAGGCCTTGAAAACAAAGATTCAGGGTAGATGATGAGTGTCAGTCTTCCTCCTCTCTCTTTCTGAGGTGTCATCATATCAGGCTTTTGTTGTTCTGGTAATCTATGACTTTAAGAGCCACTTGTCTTTTCCCTGAAGAGGAAAGATGGGCATGTATGTGTGCAACTAATGTGTTAGTTACACACATCCGCTTTTCAGCTATTTTAAATAAGCAGCCTCGTGGGACCTCTTTGCTTCCATATTTTTAAGGGCTGCACTCGAAATTATGTTTCCTTAAAGCCGAGACGAGAGCTGTATTTACCCCCCGGGGGGTGAAAACTGGCTGTTGCAGAGGTCTAAGTAGATCACATGTAAAACTTCCAATCCATGCTGTCGGTATCGACCAAATGCCAAAACGCTTGTTCATTTTTTCCTCAGTCCAATTAGTTTTCTTGTGGCTTTCTGACAGCTCGTTTATATCTGTGAGTGAGTGCCCGGTGCTGAATGGGTAATTGTGCACTAAGTGTATGTCGACGATTGTGCTGCGAATCTTGTTACCTGCGTTTGTACTGTAAAACAAACTGAATTGATTTAGATCGCAGATTAATAGGGGGACATTGTGATGGGCTATTGATTGCTGTGTATGATCCAGTGGAATTAAAGTCGATGTGTGCAGCACGCAGAGTGTGGGAGTCTCGGGGTCTCTCCTCTGCTTTGTGCACCATTTAAACCATTGATTTGCTGCAGCTGGATCTTTTTCTTTCCAGCTGAAGATTCTTCAGTTGCTAGTTCATCTACTGGAAAAAAAGTTTTGGTGTTGCCCTAAACAACTTCTCAGACTGCTGAGTAGAGGTTATATTTAGTGTCCCGTACCTCCAGTGCAATGACGTGAAACTACTTTGATCAGATTTTTTTGTAAATACTATGTTGTTTTACAAAAATACCCATCATCTTTGGGTTTTCCATCAGAAACTCATTTTTGTCTGTATCTCAAATCAGCATCAACAATTTGCCGGTGATACGGATTCTTGCACTTGTCAGTTTCCACTAGGCGATGGAAAATCAACACTGGCAACAGAAAATGGCAGTTTGATCTTCACTCAGAAGGTTGTTTCCTCTCAGTTCGTCAGCATGTTCCGTCAGTCTCCAGGTGTACAGTACCTGCTTGATGCCGAGACGTGAGTGGCAGTGACAGTGATGGAGGGAAAAGGTCAAAAATGACACGCTGGCTGTGGAGGAGTGGCACTGTGAGCACTTTGACATTTCTGGCCAAAAGCCGTGCTTCGCAGTTCAATGACCAGGAAACGAATTGATTACGACTCCAAGGAATTTCAGGTGGTCGATTTAATGAGCAAACATTGATACTCTGCATCTATTTCTCATTTAGAAAGTTTCTGCAGAAAAACGGCTTGTGCAAAAGTAGCAATACTAATAGAAGATGCACAGAAACTTTGGGAGGAGTATGGGCTGATAGCAATATGTTGTTAGTGCTTTGCATCACCTAAATATCAGGAAAATAGAGGGCCGGTCCATTCCGTTTTGTCCTTCTGCACAACACATGCAGTAATGATCACATTCCAGAGGGAAGTTGAAGTTCATCTTCACACTAATGACTCCTAAGTGCTGTGCACACTATGGAGGAGGTTATAATTTGTTTTACTTAATGCATACATTCTGCTTGCTGCCAGAGTGAGCCGACCCTTAAGGCTGATGATCCCGCTCAGCCTCCAGCTGCCAGGTCAATGGGGTTGTGTGTTCCCTGTCCAGCTCTGTGTCGTCTACGCGGGGTGACAGAAGCTATCCTTAGCCCCTGTCTCTCACAGTACCAGCTCTAGGTCTCAGAGAAGCCGTTAAAGAAGCAATTAACATCAGCAATGAAAGAATGATGAAGCTGGGGGGGTTACTTCCTGGGACGTCACTAAAGGGCTTTAGATGTCACCAAGTTGTCAAATTGTACACCAGACGTTCGAAGTTTATAATGTGTAGTTTGTCTCTGTGTTTTCAAGTCATATAAGTGAGGATGGTCTGACTTGAACTCTGACAGGTGCATTTTCAAGGACCCAGTTCATTTCTGATCAGGAACAGCTGATTGCATTGTATCGTTTTGATTCCGCTGTTGAGGAAAGGCAAACCCACAGACCCGGGATACTTTGGTTTCATCATTGAGCCAGCAAGCCGTGTGCACACAGAGGCCTCTGCCAGTACCCTGTGACATGAGCCGAATGTCGGAAGAGCTGCTTCAAACATCGCTCAACTCATCCTACTTTTGCCTTTCGCCATGTTTTCCTCCCCAGTAGATTGAAGTCGGGCTGGCAGCACCTGTACTGCTTCAAAGACTCCGCTTCTGTTTGATAAGGGAAAGAGTGGAGACTGCATGGAGACGAATGCAAACACTGGGCTAAGCTTGTTATGGTAACCCTGCTCCAGACCGGTGTCCTCATTAGATCCAATACCCTCAGGGTCCCTGCGTGTGCGGATGGAGTCGTGTCACGTACAGGACCTGACAAGATCTGCGCACGAGGGTGGCCGTGTGTGTACACGTGGGTGTGTGTGGGTGTCTTTAGTGTGTGAGTTTTTAAACGTAGTCACAACAGCCTCCAGGCAGGTCACTCTCCAGTAACGATAAACACCGGCGCACAGTGATGCTAATGAAGACAGATATGGACCGAGCGTGAGCGAGGAACAGACAGAGAGGAAGAAGAAGAAAGGGGAAAAAGTACAGTGAGTACTTTCCCCCGGCGCTGCAGGTTAGAATGTAATTGTTCCCCCCTCGACGATCGCTATATGGTGCTGAAGCTGGAGCAAACAGACGTACCCCACGGCCAAACTCCCACTGAGTCTTTGACTGTGCTTATGTAACGCAATCTCAGGGTGACTGATGGAATTAGTCTGGGTCTGTTTTTGCGTGAGATGGGAAGTGAGAGCAAAGAGGAGGGCGTATGACAGGCAGGCGGGGGGAAGGAAAGGAAACTGTGCCGCACTGGCAGCCGTCCCTGTTACTGTCCACAGGCAGGACTGGAGTGCCCTATTAAGACTACCATTACTGCTGCTGATGGGAATCTGTACCGTAACACTGACACAAACAAGACGGAGGGATCTGGGAGCCACGCCAAGGCCACAGTGCCTGGGCCTCCGGGGAATGGGTGAGATGAGGCTCTCCGCCCTGATCGCCACACTCCTCAGCCAGGTCAGGGTGCCTAAGTATTGGCTGTGTGTCAGCGTGCCCCCTTTGGTTCCCCTGGAGCTAAGACATGTTCACCTAATTAAAGCCTCCTCTCTCTCGTCCGAGCCTCCAGGAGACACGGGCAGAGGAATCTAGTGACAGAGAGATCGCACGGGAGGGAAGGGAAGGAGGGAACAGCCGAGCGCACTCGCGGCACAGACAGAAGCCGGGCAGGCTAGGAATGAATAGGGAATAAAGGTGGAGAGAGGACATTTTCTGCAGGGGTGAACCATGAATGAATGCTAAACAAGAATCCAGCGGTCTGCTGAGACGGGGTCAGAAACCATGCCAGCCCTGCTCATTCGGAGGTTTTCTCAATGTCTCAGTCATGGTGGGAAAAAAAGGAAAATAAAAAGTGTGGAGTGTGGTGAGGACACATTTTTCAGATTTGTCTATATTGTTTACGGGAATTTCGAGCAAACTTTTGCAAGTTTTCCCGAATCAGACCCCAAGGCAGCGTACGGCATCCGAGGCTGCACGCAAAGAGAAGAGGAAGAGAGCTTACACACAAACAGAGTAGACTGCAAGGTGCAGCAGATACAGGAGAAGGAGGGGGGGCGGGGAATCAGAGTCATACAGCGACTTTCTAATTAGCACAAGACCAGAGTCACAGTTAGGCACCTTCAGTAAATCAGAATAATTCTGCACAAGGTCGTTAAACCAGATACCAGTGAAACTACATTTCAAATCCTTTTGGCTGTTAGAGGAGGGGGATGTTTTTATTTCTATTAGTAGCTAGTAAGAAACACACACACACACACATATATGTATAGACTTAAAATAAATAATATAAGTCGAGTTCTTGAACGGCTATGTTGTATTTTGGAAGGTGAAAATATTTCTCCATTGATTTTTCTTGGCGGCTTCTGTATTTTGCTTCAGAGAGGCTTGGAGCTTTCATGGGGACAAAGTGGATTTTTTATTTTTTGGAAGGAGATAGGTAGCGCCACCTTTGAAGATTGCGGCTACAGCACTAGAGGAGTAGACAAATACAGTATGTGATGGATGCCCAATTTGCGATGCCTTGTAAAACGTGTCCCAAAACACTGTGCAACTGTTCACAGCACTGAGAATCCGTGTGCTACAAATGCGCCATGTGCACCCTGCTATCTTGAAATTGCAGTTTGTGCTTCAGTCATCCTTTCATGGATTTGCTGTGGATTATTGTCATTTATTGTCGGTGCAAAATGTGAAGTGTTGTGAAATTTACATTTGTGTGGAGGATTTGTTTGAACCTGATTAATGTCCTTGGAGATGCTTTATCATTTTAATATGCTCTCAGCTTGTTCTCGCTCAAGCTATTAGAATCAGTGTTCGCCTGAATCTTCGCACAATGTCTCCTACTGAAATCAGCATCTTATTTTTCCGGGGATCTGGTAGCAGTCGGAGGTGGGCTTGGGCACACACAGAATACCACAGGTGGGATTTGACTGGTTGTCTGGACAGGTTGCCATGGTGAGGGTAGAGATTAAAGCTATTAAAGCTGCAGATGTAGGGTTAAATGAGAGCTCTGAACTGCTCCTGCTGTCACAAATTAAAAAGCAGGAACGAGAGAGTGAGAGTGAGCCCGATTGGCGAACGGGTATTTGGTGAAAAAAAAATGGAATTTGATTTTTTTTTTTTTTTAAATGCAGCGATTATGGAAAAAATAGCCGGGGAAAAAAAAAAAACAGGTGTGGGTGAGCAAAATGTGATTAGTTGTGCTCAAAGCAAGGCAGGATCCCACCTAATTGATTTCTTTTTTACAGCAGATGAAATAAAAGGTTATGGTGTTCCAACAATAACCTTCCTATCTAAGCCCAGACAGGGGCTTTATCACACTGTAAAAGACAAAGGGCTCGTTCATCATCACAGGCGCTCATGGTGTAAAGCAGGCAAAGTGTGGCTGTGCGTGTGTGTGTGTGTGTGTGTGTGTGCAGGGGGAGGAAAGATGGAGAAAGAGGGATTTTTTTTTTCTTTTTTCTTTTTTGGCAGTACATGTAATAATCTCGTGTTTTAGCGGAGTGACATGTTAATTTAACCAGCTCCAGGTGCCGCTGTCTGGGAAACAGGAATCTGATATTATATCACTTTGTCTTTTGCCAGAAAGCCAGATACAGTAAGTCATACAAATATAACGCTGTCAACAAAGAGGCTTTCCAGGTGAATCAAACCAACACGCCGAGCTGGAATCACCAGCTGGAGACCAGGGGGACAAAATTAACTCAGTGCTTTTTGAAAAGGAAAAAAATATACTGGATTAATGGATTAATAAAAGAAATGCCCTTAAACCAGAAATATAAAAAATGTATAAGGATTTGGGTTAAATGCATTTTATTTAGATTTTTACTCAGTAATATAATTCACAAGTCACAAGAAGAGCCTTAACCTTTCAGTTAACATTTCTGGTTGTATCGTGAAAACTACCAAATAATTGTGTCATTAAATAAATTACCTCAATATATCTCTCAGACAGTTAACCACAGGTATATACAGCCCCGGTGGGCTCAGGCCAGGTGGTGTACCAGCAGTAACAAGAATAGTTACATTTAGTTCATCCTTGACCGAAGCAACATTCAATTATTTATTCTACAATGATATAAATTGTTACATTAAAACACCAAGTCACTAAATCGCGAGCAAATCTTTGCGACAGTAAAATTAGTAAGTAGAATTTTGAATAGTTGGCTTTTACTTGCAACTGAACATTTGATCAATGATATGTAATAGCTGCTTTAACTGAAGAAACAAACCAACAAACGTCTAAGCCCTTGTCCCATTTCTTTCCAGCAACATGCAGCATCGTGGAGACTCTGCAGCGTTTCTAAAAGAATTGGCAAAGCGGAAAGTGTATGTTTCCCATCCTGTAGTAAAGCCCCATACTCCAGTGCAGAATGACAATGTCTATATGTTTTTATCACAGAGTGGAGGTAAAGCTCTGTCCTGTATCCCCCGCACACAGGAAAACAAGGGAGGGGGGGGTTTGCTGCCCGGTTTTATCAACACGCACCTCTTCGATCTGAGATGGACCAGGTGTGGAGAGACCTGCGCGGTTTTTGACTCTCTCTCTCTGTGTGTGTGTGTGTGTGTGTGTGTGTGTGTGTGTGCGCGCCAAGGGAGATGAGAGGGAGACTTCTGAGTGCAGGAGCTGTTGATTGTGTGTGAGAGCTTTGAGAAAGGGTGCAGAGAGCATCTATCTGTATCATTCACTCTAAAAGCCTGGAGAGATGGAAAGGATGGATGGGAGGACAAGTAGAAGTCAATAAAGAGATGGCTGGAATGGAGAGAGAGGAGATGAGAGTAGTTCAATGTGAAGATGACTTAGAGTTATCTCGGGGAGGGAGGGAGAGAAATGGAGAGGGCGAGGGGGGGAGTGCAGCAGCGGAGGAGAGAAAGCAGGTATCCAGGGATAGAATAAAGTGCAGGCTGACGAATTCTGCAGAGTGAGAAGCAGGCGTGATAAACGGAAGCGTGGTTCTAAGAAAGACAAAGGGGTAGGGTGGAGAAACGGCGTCGTGAGCGAGATTGCACAAATTGGTGCAGTGAAAGAAAATCACGTTGGGGAAAAGCAAAGGCCGCCATAACAGATCCTTTCATCTTCCACAGAGGAAGCGTCCGCGTGCGTCTCCTCAAACATTTCCCAAACGGTGCTTTATGTGAAAGTTAAGCCGCGTGTCTAAACTCCCCCAGGAAATTCATAAATTCACCATTCCCCCCTCCAAACATACCTCCCAGTCCACCTGACAGCGCCCGATAGGCCATGTGGTGTTTACACACACTGCAGATAGCCAGAGGTTACACTTTTGAGTTATTGTTCGACCAGACCTTCCCGCTCTGTCTGTCACATTGAGACGCACTCAGAGACGGGGAGAAGTGGGATTGTTTCCACTGTCGGGGGAATGGTTGTGAAGAGATCATCCCGGTCCGACTCCTCTCCCACCTGTAAATCACATTTAATAATAAATGGCATGTGCTATATTCTTTTCTGAAGTACTGTATATACTGCACCTCACCGCTGTCATGGAGCTGCTCTGCTGAGTCTGCTTCACGCTGAGTGAAGCACACACACACACACACACACACACACAGCATATATATGTATGTACATTGCATAAACTGACTGCTCCTGGTGGTTGTTGGAAATTTATAAGGTAGAACAAGCAGCCACTGGGCCGTCTGTCATCTGTGATACACACAGCAACAACAGCTCACAGGCGAATTGAAAACATATATTAGCCCGTAAGCCAAGGAAAATCGCCACAAATAGCATCCATCTGCTGAAACGCACTGCAGCGTGCTCCATCCAGAAAAGGCCTACAGATAGGTCAGAGGTCGCAGCGTAAATCCTCAAATTTATGCTGCGCTAAATGGGGCGTTATGCAATGTTTGGCGTCGCTAACTGAGGGCTTTTACTGAACATCTTGTCCTGTCGCTAATCCTGCCAACAGCAAGCAGCCAGGGAGAGAAACAAACTCTGACCCTCAGTACATGCACGCTATAACAGAGATGTGGGAATAGACACACATGTAGGCACAGGGACCAGAATAACACACGATTTGTTGAAATACTAAACCCTACAAACACTATTTGTGTTAACAATAACAACTATTTGTATATTAGAGGTATGTTTAGTTGCAATCCAAAACATGCAAACGCTTTTAAATAGACGCACAAACAGATAAACACATTTTAATGTAGCACCGACTCCCCTAGAGCCAAACACAACCCTGCAACTATCTATTTATTCATTTCCATTTTTTTTTCTGCTCCAAATTCAATAAACCCTCAGAAACTAAATTAGATATCTTTTTTTTCTATATACTGTGTGATTTCTATTCATTGGAGAAAACCCATGTTGCAACCAGCAAGGGATACTGGCGCGTTAATGGATAATAAATCTATATTTAAGGATATAGAAGAGCGGAAATCCAATTTGTGTCAGGGCACTTCATCCGATCCCCACTTTCATCCCCATACGCGCCTGGCTGGAGGAGTAATCGGCTTTGTGTAATAAAATGATGATGATGACTTTATCTGACATTTGTAAAGGGAGGAGCCCCAGATTTCTGTGGGTCTGTATCATCGGCCTCTATCCGGTGAATTAATCCTCACACAAAGAGAGAGAGAGGGAAAATGTAGTTCTCGGGAGTAAACACAGGGGTTATATTGAGGTGACCAGCATGAATGTGTTTGCAGGGAGTTGTGTGTTTGCTTTGCGCGCGTGTCTTCCTGTGAGCGTGCGAACGTGTGTGCCGGCTGACACGCCGTCCTCCATGTTCTCGGAGATCCCTGCCCTCAGCTGCCCCACCTGCCGAACGGAGGAGGGTGATTATGTACCAGGAGGTAAACTTTATCTCCATGGAGATCGGTGAGAGGAAAAAGGAAACGCACACAGAATACCTCTGCGTTGTGTTACCTGCAGCAGCCTGGGAGAGGCGATAGCAGAGGCAGCCAGCAGAGCGCAGACGATGAGATGTGACCAGCTTACTGTGAGAACTGTCCCATAAAAGCAGCGCTCTCAGATGAACCTCGCCCGATTCTGCCGAATAATCTGAGGAGCGCTCTGATCGCGGTCCTCCACTTCACCGGCTTCAGAACACATCAGACCTCAGGCCGTGACTTGCATTCGCTTTTGCGCCAAATCCGCCAGTTTCTCCACTGCATCGCGCGGCGCGCGGTTTCTCCGCCGCCTTCACAAGGGGCCAGCAATTAATGTTGCTGTGAGTTAAGTGGGCCCTCAGGGGTTAAGGTCTGTCATGTCAGATGGATCTGTTTGTGTGGAGGAACAGGAGAATCCCACACTCCACTTGTGGAGGAGAGAGAGAGAGGGCGAGATACCCCAGAGCCCATCTCAGTATTCCCTTCACAGGCCTGTATTTGAAGGAATTTGATCTTAGAACCTTCACGTCTTATGTAAGAAGATCTCAGAACCTCCCTTTTCCCGCTGGGGCATATTCCTCTTCTGTTAAAGAGCTCTGCTGAGTGGCAGGTTCTGTTAAAGACCAGGGGATCCATAAAGTGCACACAGAGCAATGGCTGTGAATGATTTCCCATGGTTGTGTAGCTAAAGTCACATGACGCTCTGTCAGAATGGATGCTGGTCGCTGTCATTAGACTGTTTTCACAGAGACAGTGTGCGCCGCCTCTTGTAAATTAAATGGAGGTGTGATGTAACAGCGAGAGAAAACCGCTACGTTATCGTCTCAGACCAAACTAATTGATGAGTGCAGGATTTCACAAATGACTCGTTTGCCTGTCGCACAGCAAGACAGAGACACTGGTGGAATATCGAGGGACAAACAAACATTATAAATAGGAAGAAGAAATATTAAAAAATAAAAATCAATACTGTGTCCATGTATTGAGCTCTTATTGTGAGCTGCGGCCACACTGTACCACATGGACATGGAGGGGAGGGGCCTGTGTCTTTTCTCTTTTCTCCCCTGCCTGTGGGTTCATGTGTCCAGCAGAGTGACTGGTGAAGCCGAGGACGGTTTTCTCATCATCACAATAATACAAATTCAAATGAATTCAAGTGTGGGATATGGGAATGATCAGGGCACAGGGAATAAATCTAGCCTCATTAACACGCTTCTCTCTGTGTGCGTTTGCCATATTTCACGCCCGCGCGCGGACGTGCACAGATAAGCCGACGTGAATATGCACACAATTCAGTTTGAGTACCAGGAGAAAGGGCTATCATACTGTGTGTGTGTGTGACATGGATAACAAAAAAAAATACAATTGCCACCATGTTTGTGTGTCCTTGTGCATGAGTCTAAAGTGGGGTGGCGGAGAGTGTGTGTGTGTGTGTGTGTGTGTGTGTGTCGTCAACAAATGAGACAGCATATCCTCTCTGGCATTGTGTTTCTCTGCCATCTCTGCTCCCTACTCAGCATTTTATTCATGTTGCTTTCTGTCCATTTACTCTCCCCACAAGGGCAAATCAAGGCAGGGCCGCTCACTTATTGAATTAACAGCTATCGGGAAGCATTAGGCTGAGGTCCCCTGCCTGCTTGTCCACTCAATACAGTGGCATTAGGGACAACGCACGGATGCAGGGGCTGTGTTGCTTATGGTCTCCGTGCTTGGTCAAAACAAGCCTTGTGGAAAGAACAAAAAAAAAAAAAAAGAGAAAAAAGTCCGGACGGGAGCTATAATTGGACATGTGGCCCCGCCCCCGCAGAGACCAACAGGGTGGGCACAGTAAGAGAGCCAGGGGACACTGCAGAGACACTGCCAAGCCCGGAAGAAAGGGCACGGATCTGGGCTGAGGGCTGCTGGTAACATCTTATCACAGCCTGGTTTCTTCAGTCTGACTCATAGCTTTCAAGTCAGCCTGAGGACATTGTGAGACAAACGCACGCGCACACGCACGTGCACACACACACACGCGTGCACACACACCATACTGGTACAGGGCAAGGCCTCTTCTTTGGTAGAGTCTCAATAAGCTGTGTCACCATGGCAACTGCTACCTCATTAGAAAGTCACTGGTGGTGACCAGTGCCCATTCACTTTCCTTCTTTGTTTTTTTTATTTTTTTATTCTGCCCTTCTGCCTTTTGCCTTTTTCCCCGCCCGTCTTTCTCTCTCCATAATTGGAGCTCGAATTTTAGTTCCCTCCGTAGAGGTTTGCTGCAAGTTGTGATAAATAATTACGACTGAACTTGCTAGAAAATGAAAATGAAAAGGACAAAGGGATAAGCATGAAATTGTGCTTCACCCTCTGCACGGACAAAAACCGCGTTTTAGCCTACATAACTTTGCCGAACATACTTTACCTTCTATAATGTGAATTATCAGAAACATTGCAGAACAGGGACACAGAGAAGCCTTTTGTCTCCTCTACTGCAATTTCAACCTGACGCGTTTCATTTCTTTTATTCTAAACTCGGATCTGAAAAGCAGGGAAACGGCGGAACACTGGGTAATTGTGTGACTTGCAATAGCAGGTGTCATGGAAGGATCACAAATCTAGTTTGTCAGTGTTGACACTGTGTACCCTGCCAACCAGCAGAGGCACCTCGAGCATGGCCATGCTCTCCAAAGGACACAGCTTGTTGGAGTAGGAAGCCAGCGAGGGATCATTTTATTGTCGCTGCAGTGGCACCATTACACATGTGTGACAAAGGTATAAGGGAAAGGTCTATTAGCAATGTGTGTTGCTGCCTGCCTCGGAGTCGTGTTGATCCTGCAGCTGGGAGTGGCCTGAAGTAACAAATGCTTCAGTCCAAAACACTGTGGTTGGGAAAATGAACATGCAATCTGTTTTTGTAATAAACAGGTTTACTTCAGGAGGTTCAATCAAATTTATTACTACTACTACTACTATTATTATTATTATTATTATTATTATTATTATTATTATTATTATTATTATTATTATTATTTATAAAGACAAGAGTTAATATGTGTGCCCTTCAACTCAAACATGTAAAAAATGGAGTAAGAGGGTTTTACTAATAATAATCAATCATCTCCCTGTTGGTTTTCTTCAGAAATGATTGCCTTCTCTACGGAAATATCCACAATAAAATAAACAAACAAGTATTTTTTACACTATTTAAATCTATGACAAAGTCTTCTTGGGAAGATGTATTATAGTTAAAGTAAATACAAAATAAATACATTTTTTGTATCCTTTACAAAAGCGATTTTTAGGAAGTTGTCACTCTCAGCACACCACTGTGTCTCTTGTTGTCATTGTAGACTTTGTTGTGTGTGAACTTTGAACATTTTGACTTTTGATATAATTCAGGCGTTTGGGTAAAGTGTGAATGTTTTTCCACAGGTATAAGTTACGTCTTGTTAGAAACATAGGAACAGTGTGGCTGTTTGTTTGTATTCTGGTTTTGTTTAGGATGAAGCGAATAGCTCAGATTTTGTTTGCATTTTTTATTGAGTTACTTTATTTTGTGAATGACGCTCTTATCGTTGTTTTTCCTCGTTCCGTTGCCTCATTTCTGAAACTGGACTAGAGAATATAGTGTCATGTATAGCACAATATAATATGATATAATGTGATGTAATGTGTTGTTGTGCAAGGCAGTGTGTGTTGTAATGTGATGCAATGTAATGCAAGCTGAACTAAATTTACACAAAATTATTTGGCATCATTGGCAAAATATTTAGAATTTATTGTACCGAGAACGTCTGTTTTTTTTTCTTTGCTTCACTGTCCTCTAACGAGGCAGGTTTTGGTTTTCAGAAGGTCTTAAACCATCTAATATTTGACATTAGATGGTAGATAAAGAAGGAAAACAGCAACAGCACAGGTACAGAGAAGTGAGAATGCCATATGTCTTTTCATCCACCTGTACTACATCATCACAGGCATGACATCAGTGCCTTAATGTACATAATACTTTCAGCATAATTTCGTAAACCTTATTATTCCCAAGGCATCGGTGTTGCGCTTAGTTCTTGGTCTTTTATCTATTTATGCATCAAATCAAAAGGGACAGTGAACCACATTTAGAGAGTGGAAAGTGTATCCTGAAGAATTTAATAAGAAAAGAGATCTTGATGGATTACAGACCTTCTCCACATCTGAGACATTTTCAGAATGATAAATCACAAAGGTCTTTTATACTCCTCTTTCTTTCTCTTTTCCTGCCCTCCCCCCACCCTCCCCCTCAGTCTCCCCCCTTTCCCCTGCCGTCTCTCCTTCTCATCTCATGAGCCTTGGCTTTCAATTGTAAGAGATTACAGGAGCATAGCCGGACCGTGGCCCGTCGAGGATCTTTTATTAAAATTCATATGCATATGAAACAAGCCAATTCTAAGCTGTCGGTGAGCAGCTGAACCCGGTGGCTCCACTGTGTACATATATATATATATATGTGTGTGTGTGTGTGTGTGTGAATATCATCTGTCTGTGAATATACTGTATGTGTGCGCGTTTACAGTTGAGCGTGATGGTGTGTGTGTATATGTGTGTGTGTGTGTGTGCCTGTGTTCCATTTCGGCTCTAACCGCTTAACCTGCGCCGTCCCAGGCCGCCCGAGCTACCAGTTATGTATCGGAGACCGCGAGCGGTGTTCCCCAGTAGGGTTTGATGGTTAGCAGGACTTCTGGCTCTCTGTCGTCAAGGTTAAACAGGACTCGGAGGGTGGTGGGTGTGTGTGGCGGTGAGGGCTTCGAATCTGCAAACGAGTGTGGAGCCCGGCAGTCAAGGCCATGGAGGAGCTGATATCCCGCCGGTGGAAGGAGCAGAAGGAGACTAATCCTTCATACATAATAGATAACCAAATCCTCTAAAACACAGACTGCACCACAGAGGCCCTGCCACTGCGAACAGATCAGACACCAGGCATCCCCCTCCTCACCACCTTCATTAATACTCAATTACAACACAGCTTCTCCACACCGACACTATTGTCTCCTTGTGAAAAGCTGCCCTTTGTCAGGGGAACAGGTACGGCTGCAGCCCACCCCCCCCCCCCCCTCCCCTCCCAGGCTACACAGAGATAATGCTGCGCAATGCATTTTGTCACTGGAGTTAAGAAGGAGCGCATTCCCACAACAACCAGAAGAGCGGCCCCCTCTCAATGCAGCCACTTTGCATTTGTCTGTCATACTGATGCCGATCAGGACAAAAAAGACAATGAGGAGATCCGACGGCGCCTGTTGTTGATGCTCGCAGCTTATTGGAGCGGTTGTGTTGTGAAATGAGAACAAACATCGACAGCACTTCATTTGCTCCGCGGGCACTCTGGTGCCGGCGCCACAACGACACACACACACACACAACACATTCATTCAAGTCCAAGTTGTAGCTACATGCTGTAAGTGGGCTCTCTCTCTCTCTCTCTCTCTCTCTCTCGCTCTCTGCATTACTGTCAGGAAGTCATATTAAAGCTGACACTTGTTTAAAGAGCAATTTGATCAAGTGACAGTGTATTTTAGTGTCTGTGCCTGCGATGTTCAACACATAGTTTTAGTGACAGCGTTGACAGTTAATGATATTCATTAATCATTTTCACACATTATTTAGGTTGTGTGTTTTTTTTTTCTTTTTTTTTTTTAGTCTTTCCTGTTATTTGAGTCACAAATCATTGTTTTCCAGTTACGGAATTTTGAGTAATGGGAGTTTGCATTTACCCAACTCTGCTGAACGCTTTCTCTGTTTTCTTTAACTCAATACGCAGCATTTATTTTAGTAGTTTAAAATGTTGTTGAAGGCAGCTTTATCAAAGCGAGATCAGCAAAGCCCTACAAAGCTCTGCAATTTCACTGACTGTTTTTTTTTATTAATGTTTTTATTACTACTACTGCTGCTCCTCATATTACCGCTATTATTTTATTCTGTGTCTGCTTTTAGAAAGGAGTGGCAAAAATAGGGGCTGTTAAAACAGAGTTTGTTTTTCATGTGCTGAATAAATGTTTCCTTCTCTTCTTTTCTGCGGATGTCATCAAGCGGACTCTGTTTTCTTGTGCGTTTTATTAAGTCGACTTTAATTCCACAATTTAACGAGCCAAAACAACATCATCAAATTGGTCCTTGTCCAGTTCTGCTCCTGTTCTTTCACTGTTTATGTCTAAAAATCTGCGATCCCTTTGTTTTCTCTCCTCCTCTGTTCCCTTGGGAGTACACGTTCCACTGAGTCATTATGAAGTAATAAAAATGGCTTCTTCTCCGGGGCCTCTGTCACCATGCCCAACATTTGTTGTTGGAAAGCACTACACTGAGTGGAAGATGTCACTAATAATACTTCCTGGCATGGTATTAGTCACTGTGGTAGGAGTGCTGCCATTGTTCTAGTTAGCCAGGCTCTGCATGGCTTCCTTTCTTCTCCTCTTCCTCTTTTAATTCCCTGTCATTTTTCCATCTCTCCCTGTTTCACTCAGTTTTCCTGCCGTGCGCTTTTTCTCTTTTTCCCTTCTTTTTTTTTTTTCTTTTTCTACGAACAGAACTTCCTGGTCGCCTTTGGGCATTTGTGATTTTCAGACAAAAATAACCGAGCAGGTGAAGCTCTCTGTGCAGCCACAGAGAAAGAGAAGCTGAAAGCCTCTTTCCTCCATCGTTTTTTCCCCCCTTCTTCTTCTTCTTGTTTCTGTATCTGTCGTTTTCTTGCTCCGAGCTGGGCTCCCCGAGCAGCGGGGTCCCTGTGGGCTCCCGGTGTGAGCTGTGGGTGTTTAGCTGTTAATCTGTCAGACTAATTCTATGGACAAACACTGCTGCGATGTATAATTCCCATTCCACGAAGAGGAAAGGACACGCGGGCCATAGGCCATCCAAGAGACTGATGAGCCACGCTGGCATAATTAAGGCCAGCTCCTCCCTCGAGACGAGCCCCGCACGTCCTCCTCTCTCTCTCTATCTCTGTCATCTATCTGTGTACACTGTCTCTCTATCAATGTTCTGTTTTATCTCTTTCTTCTCCCTCTTATCTTTCTCCGTGTTACGCTGTGGCTTCAGTGGCAGTGCGATGAAAATATTTCATTCTTTGCGGCTTGCATTGCAAATAACGGGCGGCGGGGAGGGGAGGGGACGGGGGGGGCGTGAAAACGAGATCTATGAGGAGGACAAGAGTGCAGGAGTGTTTGTGTCACTTATCTGAAATTCATCAAGGTTTTAAGAGCTATTTATTGCTCCCCACCTCACTGCTAAGCTAATTGCGTGTTTAATTGTTTTTTTTTTTCTCTCTCTGTAGATGATAGAGGTTTGCAACGACACCCTCAGATGGTACGAGCCACTTCTTTACACATATTAGCGGATAATTCCCCGTTTCAATTTTCAGCCAGTTAAAGCTTAGTCCAAAGTGGGGGAGGGAGAAACTAAATAAATACCATTTTCATATTTATGGTCAAATCAATAGAAATTTTACAAGCGCTGAATGTTTCAAGTGTCTTTTTTTGTTCCATGTTATCTTTCTGCTATCATTGCACATTGATTCTAATTTATTCCTAATTCTTTACTTAAGGCCCAGCTTTTTAATGATGCTGCTTTTCAAAATGTAAAAAATGTGCATGTTCAGGAGTAAATGGCTTATGTAAAATTAAATATAGGGCTTTGATGTAAAGAGCATGAAAGGCTGTATGGGTACAAGCCGTGCTGCTATCCTTGTTAACTGTGACCTGTGTGAACAGTGGGAGCTGCAGCTTTGTTAGCAGCAGCATGTGACAATTCTGGTGGTGGACGTGGTTGTTACTGCCGAGCTCGCTGTGAAGCACAGTGCCATGTCTCCAGGCAAGCTGGAAGATACCATCACACACACACACCCACACACACACACCTACACACACACACACACACACACATTCCGGAACTTATACCTCAGACACAATGCATTCCATAGCCCTTTCTCCTTTGAAATTAACCATCACAACATATTGCCTAACCCTCACACCTAAACCTAATTTTAGCCCCAACACTAAAACCAAGTTGAAAATATGACAATCAGTTAAGTCCTCACTTTTCCCAAGTACAAGCACACTCACATATACACACATACTTCATGTAATACCTAAATGAGGTGAGTTAGAAACAGCAGGAACGAGATTGAAAAATAGACAGTTGTCCTTTCCACTCTTCCACCTAAGAATCCTTTCGGCATCTTATCTGTAACTCTCTCCATTAGTCTCCTCCTCCTCCTCCCCCTCGTTTCCATCCTCCTCTCCTCTCACTGCAGGCGACTGGTTTGATCTCTGATCCCTGTAGTCCTGCCTCTTTCCTCTCTTCACCCTAAACCAAACACTGTTGTTTTCTCAACCTACATGGATCTGCACTTTCCGCACAAACACAACCGAGCGGCTCCTGTGACATAAATACACCCAGATATTTTATCATCATGTCAAACTCGAGCCCTGCACAAAGCTCAC
The DNA here is from genome assembly GCA_016785345.1 of Trinectes maculatus. Taxonomy (NCBI): domain Eukaryota; kingdom Metazoa; phylum Chordata; class Actinopteri; order Pleuronectiformes; family Achiridae; genus Trinectes; species Trinectes maculatus. The sequence continues at coordinate 312,075 of JAFBJQ010000654.1, forward strand.
CCAACATGTTCAGGGGCATTGATGGGGTCTGCTTTTTTTTTTTTTTTTTAATTGACATTTTCTTTGCCCGTATTGTTGTGAAACATTAATTCCCAGGTGAGATATAAAAGGATGCAGCAAATACAAATAAACAAACTTTGTAAAGACGATCCCTAAATTGCTCCTGCTTTGAAAAGATCTACAATAAATAGCCTCGCCCCACAGCAACCTTTCTCAAACACAGCACATCAACTGCAAGAATGATTTTTAATTCCTTAAAATATCATAAAAATAGTCTGATAATAACAAAATGTAAAATATATATATATATTTTGGTTCCTCCGACTGTCTACCTCTGCTCGTACCTGATGGACATCAATGTGGTTCTCAGGGCACCTGCTTTTTTTTTTCTAGAACCCTTATAGAATCACGGTAATTTCTATTCATAAAGCATAGCCTTTTGTTTTCTCCACCGCCGAGATAAACACCAATAATTATACTTCTGCGTAGCAACACCATTAGTCATTTAGTTGGGCCCCTCCATCTCTGATGAGGAAGCATTACGCTGTAAAAATAGCAGCACGTTTCCAGCCTCGGACCGTGTTCTCCAGGGGAGAGAGAGAGAGAGAGAGAGGAGCAGTTGTTGTTGTTGTTGTTTTTTTTTTCAGAGCGCCGTTCATTCCAGACTGAGGGAAACACACCAAGGCATATGGCAGCGTGATTTAGTTAGCTTGTAAAATGATTTCAGAAACTACATTTGGATGAAGATAACAAAGTAACCAAGCAATTAAATCGACTATGGTCAATTTGAAGCACCTGATAGCGCCGATCCAGCTGTGGTGGAACATCTGGCGAAGGCTGTCGTCGCCGCAGACTCACACACGCACCTCCTTCAATTAAGCTGCTTTGTGTCCGCGCGCCTCGACTGCAGTGTAATGCTAAACTCCCAGTCAAAGCCACATTTGGAGGTTAACTTAAACAATGACGGCATCCATCAGCGTGAGCTAGAGAAAGCGCTCTCCTCGACCCGTTACAGGAAAAGGCCGTTTGCTTTTCCTGTGGGGAACTGACATGCAGCCATGTTTCTGTGCCGCCGCCAGATTTGACGCTGCTCAGATCCGCTGACCCTCAGATTCCTTTGACCATAATGATCCACCCTGAGCACAATTGACTTCCCATCAAAAGTCTCACACGCCGGCTTTAAAGAGAGACCAGATAACTTTCACGCACATAAAAGCCGGCCCTTCTGGCTGCGCGGTATGAATGTCGGAGCTCGGAGAGACACAATCAATAGATAAGAGAGTAAGTGAAACAAATGGGGGTTAGTGAAACAAATGGTTTTGATCTGAGTGCAGCGCGGGGGCCTAAGAGACAGCAACAACTGTTATTAATGGTAAACAATGAATAAAAAGGCCATAATAAGGCATGCGTGATTAGATAAAGAGAAAAAGGTCACGGCAGGTTGATGCATCTGTCTCATTAGCCGGTTTATTTGTGTCCCTTCGTTTACCCTTCATTAGCCTGCCTGTTTTATCCTCTTTCTTCCTCCTCCTCCTCCCTAAGTCTCTCCATTCATTAGGCCCGCCGCTCTCTATGTGTGAGTTTCTGGGCGTAATGGCTTCCCACCGCGCGTCTGTCTTTCCAAAATGTCACCCGAGTCTCGACGCAGCGCTCCACTTTTGACACGAGCGCTATGTGCAGACGGCAGGGCGTAGGGATTAATTTGCCATGTGTGTATACCTCGGCAGCAGACAGGGGTAGAGACTGTGACTGAGGCCTGTCTGACAGCAGAGACGGAGCCGCACTCGCTGGATCCCTCACGTCTCCCAGCCTGCATCTGATGTCACAGGCACCGCGGAGAGAGGGGGAGTCTGCCGTCGAGGAGGAGGTGCGAGTGAGTGTAGCATTGTGCGACTGAGCGAGGGAGGGAGGAGAGGCAGAGGCAGGGCTGGCGGCAGACGGAGAGACGTGAGGAGAAAATGTGCCTGGCGTCGGCGTGAAAATGAGCGAAAGGAGATGGATCCCGGCGCAGAGAGAAACAGAAGTCCATCACTGCAATGCAGCTCAGTGCCAAAAGAGGTCATGTGTGTGCTGCAGATTCATTAGTTACGGAAGACATTAATATCCTATAATCATTACAGCAAAGAACACGCTGTGTGTGTGTGTGTGTGTGTGTGTGTGTGTGTGTGTGTGTGTGTGTGTGTGTGTGTGTGTGTGAGGCTTTATTAAGCACCGTTCCAGAAACCTTGGGTAAAGTTCGAGATTAATGAAAGCGTCTCGACTCTGTCCTGATCTGCAGTTCATTTGTCGATGTTCAGAGGAGGGGGAAGAAAGTTTGTCTTATTATCCAGATATGACTGCATTTATTGAGGGGTTTTGATTATTATTGTAATTAACACACTCATGCGCCTTTTGTTCCTCCGCTCACACTCGTCCTCTCTTTGCGTTTTCTCATTATATTAATTTGTATGTTTACACTAACGCGCAGTGCAGCGTCGACTTTCTCATTTTCACCATCATATTTTATAGAGCGCTGTGTTTTTCGAGGGTAAAAACACACACATTTGGAACATTAGTGGTTACATGAGAGTAAAACTGTAAACTCTAATTTAAAGATGGCTTTTGTAAACCTGCTGTCAGGGATTCATCAGGCGCATCTCTTTCCATGTTTGCCAAGTTCCCATCTAAATCTACACTCCATAAAATTACAGGAATTGTAATGACATTCTCAGTGTAGTTACACTGCTGTATCTTGACCTTTCCTAGCCAGCAGGGGATATGGTAATTTACTCCTAGGTAACAGTGAATCCAATTCTGCTCTCTTGTCTGATGATCACCTTAACAGTTGCATGCACCACACCTGCATCATTAGAGCGCTGTTCGCGACAGCCCATCGCTGCCTCGCCCCTTTAATAAAGTAATGTCTGGAGTGGATGTGAGAGCCCTGTCTGGGCGGGTACGCAACGGGCCGGGGAGTAATGAGCAAGTCTGAGATAAATAATGGATCGCCGTCGTTCGCATTACAGAGGAAATGACTGTAATGGTGCTTGCCGGGTGAAAGACCTCCATCGAACACGTAAACACTTGGGACAAGGATGGAGGAGGGGGAGAGGGACAGAAGGAAGCGAGGGTGTAAAAGTGGGTGACATGAAAGTGAAGGAGGGAGGAATCGTCGTCGTCCGCCAAACACTTCCTGCCACTCGGGGGCTGGGATGAAATAAAGTAAGGAAGGAAAGGGAGGAAATGAGCACCTGACTATTACTGAGGCTGAGATTGATGGGAACATCCTAAAACCTGCATTACCCGAGTGACTTATGTCAGAAGGAAGTTCTCTCCTTCACCATCCTCCAGCCCTCCCACTAACTCGCCCAACCCCTCCCCCTCTCCCTCTCCGCTGTCCTCTCCCAGGGCAATAGATACAGAATGGTCTGAATGTGAGCCTACAATAGTGGAGATAAATGGGATTTGAAGCGCAGGCTATAAGGAGTGGCAGTCATTAGACAGTAAGTGAGGCAAGCGAGTTGTTAGGACATGAGCAGTGCTAGTCGTTAGGGAGGGATGGAGGGATGGAGGGAGAGGGATGGAGCGATGGAGGGGAGGAAGGAAGGAGGCCACTGGCTGTTTGTTCTAGGACTAAGTGCTGGATAATGAGATCAGACTGACATGACCCGGCCCAAAGCAGAGAGAGACAGCTTGGTCATTACACCTCTCTCTCTCTCTCTCTCTCTCTTTCTTTCTTTCTTTCTTTCTCTCCCCCTCTATCACTTGATCTCATTGGCTTTGTCTTACACACACTTTCTCTTTCTGTCTCCATTTCTCTCTCTCTCTCTCTCTCTCTCTCTCTCTTTAAATCTAAGTCTCTTTCTCTTACGCCACTTACTGTGGCGTGCATCGCTGGGAGCATGTGTGTGTTATCTAACACAGACAGAACCGTGGAGTAAGACCAATGTATACAACACAACAGGCTGCACACAGGACTCCACTATCACGGCTCTATGCTATGCGATGATGAAGAGGACTTTATAGTGTTTGTCAGAGCGTAAAGGCCTAAGACAACACAATGAGTAAAAATACAACTGTTTCTGCTGCAGTGTAGAAAATAACGCACACATTGTATAACACAACAGAGAGCGACTCAAGCTGATAATAATCTTCTAGAACTTTCCCAAACCCTCCAAGCATTGACCAGGTGTCCAGGAAGAAAACACCCAGAATTTGAACCCGTCACTCAAACTGTTTTTTTTTTTGTTTTTTTTGTCCGTTCTTCGCAAAACTACTCCCATGACAATTTGTGAAAGGAACACCTGCGATGTCTCTGAGGACAAAACCTGCCCAGGTGTGCGCTGTTGTCCCCACTTGTACAAATTGATCACATCTGCCCCTCTTTATGACGGCAGACATTTAGCCCAGCCTTTAAATGTGGCCATGCAGGACAGGTATTGACAGTTTGGGGAACTGCCTTACAAAAAAAAAAAAGAGAGAGAGAAACTATTCAAGAAAAAAAAAATCTTTATCCTGCAGTCCACAGTTTTTACCCTAAAAAGGCACCACTGAACACTGAACTCACACCGAGTTCTCTAAGTTATGACTTACTATTGACATTTTCACCTAAATATAAAGTCTGACACTCTCAGCACTACTCCTGCCTCTTTGCCATTAGAGAGAAAAACTTCTTTCAAAATGCTCCACACAATTTATTTCTGACTGTGCTGCCACATTCAAGAGCCGCTGGACATTTCTGACTGCCAGACTCTGTCCACAATGAGCTGCCAGCAATTGTGGGACTTCCACAGTTGACACGTAGTGAAGCTCGGCTCCGGTGAGGGCAGCGAGGCAGAGTGAGGTGGGATCTGTCAGCGACAGGAATAAGAGGATGCTGCTCTGGAAAGTCAGGAAAGCGTGTGTATGAGAGGCCGTTTAGGAAATAATTCATATTTGCTCTCACATTTACTATCATACTCTCCCACAAACACTACCATAGTCACGCACATTTACTATCATACTCTCTCACATACACTATCATAACCTCTCACATACACTATCATAACCTCTCACATACACTATCATAACCTCTCACATACACTATCATATGTTCGGGTGTGAATGCTTGCAAAGTCATTGTTGATGGTTTCCACACAACACCTTTCAAATCTGTAATATCAGTCCTCCATGTACCGGCTGCTGTCTCCCCCAGAGCTGAGACCTGATCTGGAATCCTATCCCTGTCCGCATTGTACAGGAGACGAGGATGATGACGCTAGGACAGAGAGACAGTGGACAGTGTTTCTGCGTTAAAGGATTAATACAATGTGCAAAGTAAAAGGCAAAGGGCGTCAATAGAAACTGGTTTAAATTTAATACTTAATTTAATACAGAAACAGAGACGATGAGTCAGAGCAAGCAAGAGTCAAGTGCTGAAGTGAGCACTGAAATTAAAAAGGAAAAGGGTTGGTTCTCTCTTCCTTTACTTCTCTCACTCTCACTGTTTTTTTTTTTCTCTCTCTCTAACTCATTAGATCACGCGCGTGAAAACGGAGGGCCGTGTGAATGTGCTTCGTGGTTCTCTGCCTAGCAACTGCTCCTCTAAGCGTGGCAGGTTGGCAGTGGCGTTAAGGTCAGGGCTACATCTGGGCTCCCAACACTGACAGCAGTGAACAGTTGTCAGGTTGTATGTTTGTTATATTGCCTCCTGTTGGGAGATGCATGGTTTCTACATATGAATGCTGTATGAACTGTGTGTGGGAAAAGGGAGTGGAAGTGGAAGATAGTGGTTGCTCAGACAGATGGAAAAAGATGTTTGGTTATAAAAAAGTGTGTTGCGGGTGTGTTTATAGTCCAGGTTCATGTTGGATGTTGGAGCCATCAGTGGTCATCAGGGAGCTTATTGAGTTCTCGATGAAGATCGCATTGCTACACTTTTAGATTTGTGAAGTTGCCATTTGCCTCTAAGAAACAATGCAATTTGTGGATTTTTTATTTACGCACATTTGATGTGAGGTGTTTTTACACTCTTCCAGACTTGTAGCTGCTGTGTTTAATTGCGGCATGAACGTTGTCGTTGGTTGTGCGTATTTCTGAGTGTGCTGATCTTTAAAACTGTCTTGGACGTTTCTTACATTTCGACCGGTGAAAAGGACAGAGGCACCGAGCGAGCAGCGTTTCCGTGGCGTGGCGTTGCTGCGTTGAGCGAGGTCGGAGGAGAACGTCCGGACTGGTTTGAGCTGACAGGAACTGTGGTGAGCTGAAAGGCATCTTGCAATGAAGAACAGGTTGCATCTGGAGGCGGGTGGCTCAGAGCAGCGGACGACCTTGTTGAATTTCACTCCTGTTAGGAATCTGATGCTGCATTGAGCACAGACACACACAGAGTGGACAGCTGGGTTGTGCAGAGACGTGCAGATGATATGGTCAGAATATGACAAAACCATCATGAATCCATGCACCCAACCGGCTTTGTGTGAAGGGCCCATGCTGCTGTGTGTGGGTAATATTTTCCTTGACACAGTTTGGGCCCTTTAATACCAATCAATCATAGTTTAAATGTCACAGCCTTTCAGAGAGCTGCTGCTGACTGTGTGCGTTCCTTTATGGACACTGGACACATCCTCTAATGGCTGCTTTCATAAACACAAGAATAAATCCTCTGTATTTCGGTGACCTCTTTGGTCAGCTGATCTGAATCCAGCAGGAGAGCAGCATCTGGTGGAAACCATGTAGTTAGAAATGAAAGTTGCTTTGAAAGCAATGGAAAGTTATACTAAGTATTAGTATAGTGTTCCTGCTAATGTTCCTTTATATTATCAACGGAATCACATTTATGACTATACTGTGATACTTATTGATAATGTACTGTATGATACATATTCAGTCACGTCAAAACACTCTCCTATAATATAACAGTGTCACACAGTCACAACCACAGTAACCCGTCATGATTTGTTAGCAAAATATTTTATTTAATTTTATTTGAGGATGTATTTGATATGCAGAGTGTATGTTTAGTGTTAACATTTTAGACATCTAAACGCACAACTAACTCGGTTGAATTTGTGTTGACAAATAATTTTTCACTGTTTTTTTTATTTTTCTCTCCATGCTTAACAATAATGGCTGCTACACTGGTAAAACATCAAAGTGATGTCAAAGAAGTTTGCTGAGAGAGAGAGGGAGAGAGAGAGAGAGAGACCGAGAGCAGAAGACGGCATCAAACATTGTCACAAAGTGTATACACTTGTCACACACACCAGAACATAAAAATACTCATGCACAAGAGCGAGTCTGGCAGCTGTCTGTGTTGCTCTGTGATTTCCCTGGGAAACGTTAGAAAACAGTGTGTGGAGTGAAGGGGGCTGTAACTGAACCAGGAGGGGGTCCGCTGAAACGCTTCTCTTCCCCGCTCCGTGAAACCAGCGAGGGGCATTTGGAGGAAAAATACGACCATTTAAATTTTCAAACAAGTGTTTTTTGAGGAATCCCACTGGTACTTTCAAATTCAAAGATTCACACCGTCCCATGTGCATCAGTACACATGCTTGAGGATGAATAATGCATAACACATAACACATAACACACAACACACGCAGGCTCTTGCATACGTGGACATGCGCAATGTGCATTTAAGAAAATCTGTTGAAATTCAGAAAACAGAGGCGAACGCTGAAGCCATTCTGTTGATTAAAGGAGCCGCCATGCAGCCCTGGTTCCAGCTGCACAATGCAGTGAGGCGTTCAGGGTCTGTGCTGATAAATAGACTATTCAACACTATTTTCATCTTACCAGCTCAATAAGTGTTGTCGTAATGACCAGCTTATTTGTCTGTGTCCGGCCCCCGACTCTCTTTCTTACTGTTTTTCTTGTCGTCCAGAGATGAACAGGAGCAGACACAAGTGGCAAAGCGCCATTCAAATCCACGGTAATGTCACTTTGAGGTTGTTTGTGTAGCTGTAGCTGTGTTTTGTTTCACTGATCTCTTAACTGCCATCCCCTGTGGAAAATAACCACTTAACGTCTAATCTGTTAGTGCTGCCCCTGCTCGTGCGGCCACGTGCACGGACGTGCACGCGGCATCGTGTTTGCATATACACGCGGGTCCACTCTGTGCTTAAATCCTGAGGTGAGATTGACGAACAAGCTAAAACCACATGACAAATGGGAGACGGGCTCCGCTACCAAAGCGACAGAATGCCAAAGCAGAGCCCATTGCAGTGAGTGCTGCCAGGTATGTGGCGATTTAGGAAAAGCAAACTGAACAGGCGTTTCTGCTTTGATGCACAGTAATTTACAGAGAAAAAGTATTTCAATAAATGGAGCGCCGTCTATTTATTTATTTTCCTTTTCAGAGTTTCATTTCAATTAAGCGTTCCGCAGTCCGACCCAGCACCGCTTGTAAAAAAGGACTCGCACATAACCAACACCTACACCACTGCTAATGAACTGAGAGAGGAGAGGACTATACAGCTAAAGTGGGTGTGATTTAAAAACAAGGCTTTAATATGGGCTTGATGGAAATTCGACTATAACAGCTCCTATAACAGCACTTTTGTGGGCAGAGAGCTTGGATGGTGTTGGGGCCGCTCACTGAGCCTCACTGGTGTCAGAGCCTCCAGTTATCCAAATGATCACCAGCGCTGGTTTCTGCTCCCGCTGCCCTCCCACAACGTCCTGGACCTGGGAGACGAGCAGGATCTTTGCACAGCTCCTCACAGGCATCTTTCCCGGGGTCGCCTTTCTAGTCTTGACACGGCCCAAGTAATAAATCAATTGTACTGCTCGGTGTATCTGTTGTTCTTACTGTTCCCCTCATGTTCCTGAGTTCTGTTCATCAGTCCATCTTGTTTCCAGCCACTTGATGATGTCGGCCAGTGTGTGTGTGTGTGTGTGTGTGTGTGTGTGTGTATATATATATATATCTATATCTATATCTATCTGTCAGTGGTAGATCCTCTGCAGTCCCCGAATGGCACAAGCTCTGCGTGTGCTTTATCTCCACCTCGCATGCTGCTGGCAGATATTATTGTAGCAGTTCATTCTTGACTGACACTATACAGTTGTACTCTTCAGTACACTGACACTGACCCTATCTCTGCAGCTATTGTGTTTTCTTTTTGTTTGTTTTTTTGTTTTTTTACTGACTTTTGTTTGAATCCTCAAATCAACATGACGGCTCGCCTCATGTCAGCAGCTTCCTTGTCCTCTCTTGGCAGTTAAATCCACTAAATACCAGCTGGATATCAGATGATTGGATGGATGTGGTGCGTTGCTGGCTTCGATCTTGTTATTGCATTTTGAGCATGAGTTCCTGTCTTAGTCTGTCGGGATACATGGATGTTAATGTCTCACTTGAGTTACCATGGATCCCGGCCAACTGCAGACCCCCCACACGTATATGCAGCTGTTCTATGTCCCTCTGATAGTTTGACTCTCTCTCAGATTTGACTTCGTCTGTTGTTGCCTCAGGTATGTTATGTATGTGAGCAGCCTGGAGCAGAAACACAAAGTTAAATGAATAATAGAAATCATAACCGTAAGACGGCTGATTGTTATCGATGCTTTCATTTAATCTAAAATTGTCGGAGCATCATCTGATCTGTGGTTCAGATATTCACAGTTCCAGTGTCGGATCACAGGGAGCGGGTTCATTGATCTGTGGGCTGCAAGCACACTACCCAACAATAAATTTGTCAGCAATGCTTTTGCTGTTTGCATCTCAAATGCATTTATTTGTGTATGGATCATATGAGCAATTCGAGCAATGTTACTTTTTTTAAATTAGTTTCAAACAGAATTTTAAAAACGTTCTCTCTTGTCTCTATTACAGCGACTGTGAAAACTGAACGCGAGCTGCTAATTTAGCACAGAAGTGATCTGCAGTGGTTCCGAGCGGCGTTTCCGATAAAGTAACGGACACTCAGTGCTGATAAATAATGAATGGAAAGCGCCGCTTATTAAAACTATCGACTGTATTTCACAGCTCAATTCTCCTGCTCAGACTCGCATCGCTCTCATTGCCAAAGTGAAAGTGACAGCGGATCTTATTCTTGCAAAGTGATTGGACACGCCCTCACCAATCTACTTTTATACTGCTTTCATATTCTATGTATGATATATCATTTTCCCATGATGTGTCTCACTACAGTTGTACAATATTTTGTAATTCTGACACAAATAAACCTACTGATACTTTTTTTATGTTATTAAGTGCTGAAAAATAAGAAATTAGCATAATTACTCAATGGATGACAAAATATTGTAGTTTTTTTTTCTTGTTGTGCAACATGGCTTACTCATCTGCTGGTTGCCATGAGCGGAGTACACCAATGTATTTATAGAAATCTATGACATTAGCTTTTTCTGCTTTGTTCCATATGATCATCAGGACAGTCATGTCTCCAGAGGGTGGGCTCACTGCTCCCGGCTCATATGAAGGCAACCCACCGTTTCTGAAATTGTATATTTTACCAGTCCAGCAGGGGTTTGCCAGTGCCACTGAAAGGGCAGCAACTTAATGTGTTATTACAGTAAGTCACTACCCACACTGCTAACAGTACGCCACACATTGTCATCACAACTCAAAAAGAATAGTCCGCTCCTAAAACTGACATCAGATTGTGATGCTGCCTTTACAAAAACCGGTGTGTGTGTGTGTGTGTGTAGTTAGTAGAATAGTGTAAGAAAAGATATGAGTTGGTGAAACAAGGCGTCGTCCAGCTGTGGGTAGATGGCACAAAAGGACAAAAAATACAAAAAGCAAAGTGTATGGCTGTTACAAATGAGCAGATGAAATCCATTTATTTCAGATTTGGACTGTAATGAAAAGAGCAGACTGCTGTTGCAGGAAATATTTGGCAAAATAACAGATGCGAGCGGGGAGTATTAAATCCAGCCTTTTAGCTTGCCCCCGGTATCATAGATTATTTTGGTCTGCAGGTGCCCTCCATGCAACCAGAGTCTGCAGCAGCCAATCACAGCATGTCTTGGTTGAACACGGCTGACCAGGGTCAAAACATGGCAGGTGGAGCTTCACAGCTGCCCCAACACATCTCTTCTCAGATAACACAAAGTTAGTGTGCTTTGTGTAGATTATTATCTGGCAATAATCTGAATTACGGTGCTATGGGTTGAGTCTGCATTTCAGGTTTAAGACCAAGATTCCTTAATTGCTTATGTCATGTGCCACAGGTCTGAATGACTAACCGAAAGCAAACAATGCATTCTGATTTCCCAAGATAATTTTACAAACCGCCTGTACGAGAGGATTTAGATGAATATCATGAAAAGGCTAATCCAAATGTCCAGTGAGACGAAACAGTAATTGCTTGTGCCAAAACCTTCCCATGGGATATGTAGAAGAACAACCAGTACAATGTGACCTGGCTTTACCTCTTCAATGAAGACGTGCTTCAGGTGAAGAGTAGATACTTTGTTTGACTCGGGCAAGACCCCGTAAACAACAGCATCTTCTGATGACTGCAGTCCTGCGTCACAGCCTGGCTACACTTTAAAAAGTTATGTATCTACAAAGATCTCTTGATGGGATTGCAAGCTTTTGGGCCCCAGTGACTGGCTTTACTGCTGATTAAGGACTCTGTAGTTTTGGTCTTTTCAAGACACTCCGAGGCATTGATAGAAACTTCTTTTATTAGAGTTGGAGATTATTTCCATTACCTTGAAAGTCTTCCCTCAAACACACCGTAAATACAGCTCTGCTCAACACACAGCCATTCCCTCGCTGAGTTATTGATGGATGGAGTCAAACTCTCTCCTGCCTGCAGCACACATAAGCTGTAATTGTGAGAAACAGCTGGTAATATAATCTGCAACTGCAGGAGGAGTGAGGGCAATTTCAAAAAAACAAGCAACTTTTAAAAATCTTGGAAACTCACCAACCCAGTAAATGAGATCATCCTCATCTAAGAGCTGTCTTGGCACCCACAGGCAGCAATAAACCAACCAGCACCCAGAGCCTGACGGAACAAACAGGGCCTGACAGAGCCGCCATTCCCAAACAAGGTCTGCGGGGATCATACTTGTACTGGATTTCTATTCCGCCAGCACGTTCACCGCAGTCACCTGGTGTACATCACATACCGATTCATGTGTCAGCAGCTACATGATCGGGAACTATAAATGAGAGCCCCCCGTAACCTAATCCGAACCCTAACACTGTTATAAAAATGGACGTCTTCCTTTCAGATCTGTGTACATAATGTCTTTGGTGGTTTGGTGTCTCATTTCAATGTATGTGGCCAAAGGAAGACAATATGATGATTTATACTGCAGCTATTATGTATTTTAATAGATGATACATTTCAAGCTATTAATATTTATCAGGAGCAGAACTCTGCACAGCACTGTGTAGAGTACAATGGAGACATGAGTTATGTTACATTAGGGTAAGGAGACATTGTCTAAGGTTTCATACAGTGCATTTATCTATTTGTTTGACAGTTTAGTCAGTGCTGGTCATTTTTGAATAACCGCTCCTCCGGTCAGTTATTATTTTGTCGGTAATTATTGCCTGTTAAATTAAATGTAACTTTTAATAGACAATAACAAACTGTGTTTAATGGCCCACTTGCCACTGAATGTTATTAATAGATTAGACATTTACAGGTTTATATTATTTATTGACGTTTTATTTGGTGTTGCTTGGTTACTTGGTTTATTCGGTTCAAGTGAGTTAAATGAATTCCAAAAGCCGGTGCTGCTTTTTAGAAATGAATTTCTGCATGAGTTTATAAGTTCGGTTGTTGCTGTCACTACTTTTTCACCGCTGATGAAAAACACCCAATTTCAGCTTCATAAATTCATCCTTCATCACTGATAAAAAGGTTAATGCACAGTATAAATGTAGTTTTGTTTCTCCCCATCTTAATAGTCATTTCAAAAGAAACTATCTTAAACATTAATCATATATAATATATGTAGGAGTGCTTCCCTCACAACTTTACCTACATGAAGTTGCCAAATCTTGTTTCAAGGCAACTTAATGTCTCACTCACCCCCCACCCTTTTTTTGACTTCTTCTCCCTGACAGCAAGTGTATTGATTCAATTACCTGAAAGTCATGCTAGCGTTTGTCTTTGTGGCCCTTTCGCGATTTTTTTTTTTTTTTTCATTTCCAGTGTTCTCTTTGTCCACCACATATATCAGTCGTCCCACCTCCCCGGTCTGGCTTCCCGTCCATCCCTGTCTCTGTGCATCCAGATCCTCTTCCTCTCCTTATGTAGACATCACATTCATTACTGCGTGGCCTTGGCTCAGTCTGCTCTCTTCCCTTCTGTGGTGCTCAATTACTCTGTCTTCCTGGGGCAAGCACTGGTGTCAAGCTACTGTAATGACTTTCTGATTATCTGTCTTTATGTGATGAATGAGATGGAAATGTACCACCAGAGCCAAACGGGGGCTGGCGTTGTGCCAAGCTGCCACGCCACATGCTGGGTGGAGGAGAGCAGGGAGGCACAAGCATCAAAACAAATAAGATGAGATTGTGATGCAGATGCAACTGTTGTTATCGGCGCCACCACCGCAACTAAAGGAGTAATGCTCACTTCTGGTGTTTTAAAGGCGGTGATTAAATTCATTGTTTACGAGTGGAGGTGAGGAACAACAGTTCGAAGCCATCTATTGACTAATTAATCTGTCGGCCTGCGAGGAAGAAATAAAGACGGCTCAGATGGAGTCATTACGAGAAATAAAGTCTTTGTAGCATCCCACTGAGACGTGGGCTTAACCTCCACCTGGGGGCGGGACGTGCGCCGCGTGCAGATTGAACTGGGAGGATTCACCCCCGCCATAAGAGCACACCCATCAAGGACAGCATCATCCTCCTTTTTAGCGTCTAAATCTGCGGCGCTTGCATGATGTAAAGTGATTGTTGATGCTTGACTTTGACCTTCTAAAACTCCCCTATTGATTTTACTCCCTCTCCTCCACATGATGGTGATGCGCGTTCAGCCCCTAATGTGCTGCAGGTGAAAAATGAGGTTGATGTAGACATGGTTAACCATAATGCCAAGGCGGATGCCACCCGATAGCAGCCAGACACCTGAGAGAGCAGGCCGAGGTCCAGCTCGCCACTCACCCCCCTCTCCACTTCTATTATTCATCCCGCTTTCAAATGCCTTTTATGCTGCTCAATTACCCCTCCAGCGGCACAGTGTGGACACTGTAATGACATTCTGATTATCAGTCTGTAAATGAGAAATGAAATGAGTGTGTGATGCCGTGCCAGGGGAAGAATGGAGCGGCCAGAAGCTTTTCAAAAAATGGAGGCTGTGGTGGAGGGGGTTGGGTGGAGGGAGGACGGAGAGGGGTGGGGGGGGGTGAGTGCAGCACTATGGTGATCATGGACAAGACGATGAAAAGAGGAAACATTTTGTAACGCTCTGCAAATGTATGAAATTACACTTCAGAATTTAATTGCCCCCATTCAAGACTTCACTATGCGGCTTAACAATGCGGGGAGATCCTTTATGTTTTCAAACAATCACTCAAGAAGAAAGGAGCTGTGTCTCAATTGAAAATACATCTAGTCGCCGCAGCAAAAGCTTAAATAGCAGACACCACCTTATATGTTGAAACGGGCTGAATGGAAATGAATGGAAAAAAGGAAGAAAAAACAAAACAATTCCCTCCCTGCACTGTTTACAACACACATTAAATGCCACACGGCAAAAACAAAGCTCTCTAAACAGTGAATACATAAATAAAAAAACCAAAACAATCACCAAGAGATAAGCCATTGTTGACAGAAATTCACTCCAACAAAGAAGACGGGGTCAAAGTTGACTCATTCAGCACCCCATGCTGTACTTCAACTACTGACTAACTGCAAGTTTAATAACAACTAAATGTCGATTCAAGCCAGTTAGCGTGAAGGATCCATTGACAAATCCCACAGAGTGATACAGTATAATATTCTCTATGAAATGCACGTCAGTAGCAATTCCCCAGAGTTGCTCTTGTCCAGGTTTATCTGGCAGTAAAATGCAACTCCGGGCCATATCTGCATCCATTAGCGCGACGTTCTAACTACAGTCGCTACACTGCAGTCGCTTCATCCTGGAAAGTCACTCTCGCTTCCAGCCAATCAACAGAAATGCTCGGCAGACCTAGTCTGCTGTTTATAGGATATTAACATCCTGATCAATCACCTTAATTGATATTTTTTTTAGGCATTAATGCTCTTAAACTCTTAAACAGATGTAATTGTCAAATTGGGAGTGGGATCCCCATCGGCAGTAATTGGGCCATTATGGATGCAGCCATGACTGAGAGATCTAGAATACCGACGACATGCGAGACAAATCGAGCCAGGGCCTTTGTGGGCGGATCCGTGCATCGCTCATGCGTGGGCGCTCGAGTAGGCTGGTCGGAATTAGCCGAGGATGAGTTCAGATGCGATTCTAACAATGCGGCGCTCGTGCATGCAAATGTGTGAGCGGGTAAGTGTGTAATGCACGAGTTTCCTGTTGTCTGCGCCGGGGTATCAGCCCAACAATTCCTGGTGTGTCAGTGGCAATGATGCCATATGGCAGCTTGTGTTGAACACATTTGTGTGTGTGTGTGTGTGTGTTTTGCCATTAGAGCAAGTAGCTGAGGAGTGACTTTGGCATGTTCATTAATCCTGGCTAACTCCTGTGTGCCAGGGAGCCCCCGGTTCCATGAGAGGCTGCAGAAAGTAGCACAGTGTCAAAGCTCACTCACTGCTCCTTCCCCTGTCCCCTGCACAGCTGGAGGAAAGGGCCCCATTGTTTGCAAAATATCCTTCCCAACTCCATTGGCTGAGAGCATCTGAAGTGAATTTGTGTGAATTATTGCCCACAGCTGAGTTAGCGATGAGAAATTTCCATAAGTGCACTTGGAAGATGCCTTTTATTGAAGCATGGTAGAAGTAAACTGCTGGAAAAAAAAAAGAATCTCAGACGCTAAGTAGGAAAATAACCCTGTGTCACCTACTCATTCTTGTTAAATACTGTTTGCTTTCACATGGAGAATAAAAGCTATCGAGCACAGCCTTGTGCATTCACACACTTGTTTTTGGGTTCAGGATGAAGCATAGGAGAGGTGGATCTGGGTTAAGTCTCCTCACTCACACATATGAAGACTCACAAAAGAAGCTCTGCTTCTATTACAGGTACGAGGGCTTCACTTTATCTAAAACAATTTTTATTTTTTCATGTTTAAGTTGTAAAGCAAATCTTGTATTCCATTCTCTTTCCCTTTCTGCTGCCTTGAGAAGAGTCTGTATTTTTTAAAGATGAGGTCTGTGAGCATATTTAGCATGATTTGTAGGAAAAGCACACCGTCTGAAGCGGTTTCGTGTAAGGAGTAATAAAAACGGAGAACACACGTCTTGTTTCCATAACAACAGGCTCCTAATTTGACTCTACCTGTTACCCTGTTGCAGACATGTTAGATTATTTAACAATGTTTAATTATTACAGCAACACATTTCTCCACTGGCACATTCTCCATCTTTGCTGTTGTTTGGGGGAATATAAAAGCCGCCTTCCCTTTCCTCAGATTGATTTATGGCAAAAAAAAATAAATAACATAAAATTGCAGCAGACACATTTTCAACATTCTCAGTGTTCCAGTGTGTGGCTGTAACGTGTAGATTATTATAATGAAGTAGTTGGCAAAATGCTTCACATGAACACATCCTAACGCCCCATTCAAGGGGAGGGAAGGAACTAAAATATTCACTGTACTCTTCAATAATTAAAGTCTTTTTAAACATCACAAAATTACTGGAGACGATATTCTGCAAAACTAACCAAAAGCGAATACCAATGACAATACCCATTTGATGAGCTTCCTCTCCTGCTGGCTTTAATTTTATTCCATTATTGTACCGGTTCCCAAATAACGATTTCCTCCAGCCTCACTCAGAAAGCAAATTTTTACAGCAGGTTGATTAAATGAAAAATGTATTAAATAAATAGTCAGAAAAGTAACTATTTCTTTGGGGTGGGGGTGGGGGGCGCTCATAGATCTACTTGAAAACACAAGTCTGTCACTCCCAGAAGTATTTAAACTACAGGAGAGTTGTGGTTTTAGTGATCAGCAGGAAGGGGGTAGGAAATTAGCATAAACATAAATGTCCAGATGGGATAAATGACCAGCACAATTAATGCTAAGCTCACCTGAACTCTCCTGCAGAAAGAAAGTAAAAGTATACCAATGATTTGTCTGCTACTTGAAGAGTCGCTGCTGAAAGTCCACATTTTGCTGACCCTCACTGAAATGTATGCTTGCATTGATATTAGGTTTAAGTTATGCTTTCCTGGCTACGGCTGTCATGCAGTGCGAAAAGGAACCTCACAGCTGCCTCCTCTGCTAACTGTCAGCTAAAAATGCACACACACACACACACACACACACACACACACACACGTGATTAGATTTCATGCTGATTCATCTACTCTTCAACTTTTATCATGATTTACACCAGACATTTGCGTTTCATCATTACATAACTGGTATTTTGTTGTGCTGATGACACACACAGTGAGTCTGTTCTGCTCCGGTGTTTTGATTATCATTATTATTATTATTATTATTATTATTTTTATTATTATTGGTTTTCATTCGTTTTTCTCGCCCTGCCCACTATGACACTGCTGTTTGTCTGCGCAGGGAAGCTGCCGCGAACGCAGCCATTACACCAAGGTCAATTGTATTTGTCAGATTGTGTCTGGATGAACCTATCACATTATCTCACTGTTTTTTTTTCCCTTTAGGGCCCATGCATCTGTTCAGCTGGTAAATGAGTGGAGGAAGGGAGGCAGTGCTGACACTTTCCCTGTCGCTGTATTCAGGTCACAGTGTCTGGTAGTTAGATCAGACTGCCTCCTCTGTCTGGAAGATCACTTTTAGCATATGTGTGATCAGTTCATCCGCCACAATGTTCACGTTATTCTTTGTATGTAGATGTGTAAAAATAACACGTCACACGGGTGTTAGCTCCTCATCTTTAAGCTCTGACTGCACCGCAGAAGCAGAGTGTGAATGATGAGAAGCAACTGCAGTTTTCTTTTATATAAGGGATTTTATGCATTTCTTATTTTGTTTACATTGAGAGAATTCCCATATCTTCTCCAACTAGCAAACTATATATGACTGTGTTTTCAAAAGGCTTAAAACCTCTATGTGCTTAAACCTTAGCTTAATTGTGCTTTAGGGGACAATTGCAGTGGGAACTAGTGATTGACTTTACATTAAGGATGTGCCTTTGCCAATGTTTTGGTTCAGCCTGCACAGATATTCAAGGCCCAGGGCGTTCGGAATGTTTTCACTGAGCAAACCCACACCTGATTAGGATAAAGTCTGTCCGGTGTGATTTAAGAGCAGACTTTACCTTCTGTGGAGTCAATGTTTTGGGATGCATTTCTTATCCTCTGTAACATCAACACGCAGATTTCTTTTTACGTGGTAGATCTATCACCGGTGCAAATGCTGGATGAATTCACCCTAGCAACAAGGGAACAGGGTAACTAAGAAGTGGTGAGTCAAATAAGAGAATGACAAACACTGCATGTTGAAAGATTAAAATGAAAAAGGTATATTTAAAAAAAGAAAATGAAGCTGCAAAAAAGACTAAGTCTGAAGTCATGCTGGCAGCTTCACAATGCCAGTGCCAACGTCTGAGCTCACAGCTAAACCAAACCATAGCTGATGATGAAGGGTACAGTAGCTCGTATTTCTCCATGAATTCATTTAAAAGAGTTTTCTTTTTTAAGAAAATGGTACCTGTAGGAGCCCGAATGCATTTATTTGTAAATGTATGTTGGAATCTTAGTTTATAAATAGAAAAATCGTTTGCATGTACACATTTATGTGGTATATTTATTTTGAATTAGATTTAGATTGTATTTAAATGTAATGATGTTTACTTTCAAAATGGGGAACTAAATTTCGTTATTTCTGTATTTGTAGTAGTGGTCAGTTGTCGTTTTTTGTGAGCGAGCTCGCACGAGAGTTAAAAAGTATCGGCAGTTGAACGGGAGCAGATCGACAATAGTTTTTTGACCTCTCCGCTTCTCTTCTCGTCTCTCAATGTTTGAATGGAAATTATGGATGAAAATATTGACTGATGGAAGCGGATGTTGGAACATACTTTTGTTATATCTTTTTATGCCAGTAAATGGCTAAACTTATTGATCTGTCTGAGGATTTATTTTTTGAATTACAAAGTGGAACACAAGAGGGAAAGTAGGAGAGCATCAAGACAGAACTCCACTCAATCGGAACCTATAGTACCAGTGGTTGGGGGGGTGAGCAAAACACAGTTCGAGTTACAGTTCACCAAGAGAAAACAGAGTGACATCTCAGTCAAGAAGTTAACTGGCAACGCATCACCTATGTTGAGTGTAGCATGGGAGAATGTAGTGACACAAGCCAACTGTTGAATGAGAGTCAAAGGGTTATGGTTAGCATCAAGGCAAACATTATAAAATGTCTTACGGCAGACCCATGTCAACACAGACTGCTGTCTGTCCGTGATGTTTTGAAATGTGTCGAGGAAAACTCTAGTTTCAAGTTGCACTTCCTTGTCAGCAGGGCGGACTCCGTAAGAAGACATCAGAGATACGGGTGCAGTCGTCTGGCAGAGGGCATTCTTTTGTTGACGAGCAGAGAGCTGTCTGACTTTGCACATTTGTCTTCTGCACCGAGACACATCAGCAATTCATCCAGATAACAGAACGGGCTATGTGAGCGGATTCAGTAAAAAGACCTTTTGTGAATATAATTTGAAAAGCAATGTGATTGTGTGTAAATAAAAAAAAAAACTAGAGACGATTGTATCGTCAGACGTTTTATCTGAGTGCCTTTTGTAGCGGTGACCTATGAAACCTTTCGGATTCATGTTTTGCAAGTGAAGGTGCCTTCATTGTGCTCAGTTGCTTGGTGGAAGTTTTGCAGTTTCGTTGATAAAAGTTCTTTGGCAAAAGGTTCATTTTCTGCAGGGGCAGTGAAGTGCTCTTCCAGATGCAGGCAAAGACAGACAAAGTGTTTATAAAAATGTTTATCAGTGCATCCAAGATCTCCATTTTCATTTGAATAGGACAGTGAAGTGGTTAGACGGAACATGTGACAGAAAGCATCCCAAAATTGAACCCTCTTCAGCCAATTTAAATCCTGGAGGTTGCAGTGCAGTTGATCCCCATGGTAACAGATGAAGGGCACAGCACTCTGTACCTCATCCGGCTTCTACCCATCTCCATCTTTTCATGTGTAAATGTACTCCATTGTTCCAAGCTCCTCCTGCAGAAATGGCATCCCAAAGAAATGGCATCCTCATTTGTGGAGGAAGATGTTTTCTACACAAGTAGTATAAGTGCTGGAAAAAATAAGAAAAAAAACACAGCTGATGGATGCACCACCTCAGATAGGGACTTTGTTTACCTGTTTACTAATTTAACATGCTTTCAAGAAGTTATAAAATGTACTTCTGTGTCTGTGGAGTGGACCAAAGTAATGATTCAGAAATACATTAGCACATGCATCAAAATGAGACACTTCCATTAGCATGATTGTGTCAACATCCTGCAATATAAAACCTGCCTGGAAAATTAATGGGTTTTGGAACTAAAAAAAAAAAAAAAAGAGTCACAGGTTATTTACACCCAATCCAGGCAGGTCAAGCACATAACAGTGGTCAATTAGAAAGGGTCAAGGTGTGAAACGGCCAGGCCACAGAAAGAGAGAAATTCAGTGTACCTTGTCTTCAAGGAGATTGAATCGAACGCAACTGGATTTTTGGTTTTTGCCAAAATCCAGTTGCGTTCGATTCAATCTCCTTGAAGATAACTATGACCTGGATGAATGAGAATATTCACAGACTCAGTGTACCTTGATATTTAAACAGCTGCTCTCTGCCATTAGTCAGAAAAAGAGCAACCTTAAGCAAGAAACTAAAAACACGACAAAAGTGTAGTAACTTTTATAACCTTTTGTCAACTTGTACAAATTTTCTTTAGTAGATATGTATGGACCTTTAGCTGTCAGTGGGTCTCATACAGTATATGGGGCATTATTATGTCTTAGGGGACATTCTCAGATTTTATCTCAACTTTCTCTTAACCCTTTCTCCTCAAAATAAGGATCATACTGTTCACAGCCAATTAGCAACAACAAATACATATAGCCTATAAAGCTGTCTGGGTTAGGTTTTTTTTATTATAATGAGGAAATGTTGTTGTTGTAATAAAAACGTTAAATCAATGTATGCTTATATTGACAATATTTCGGTGTGTTGTTGTGGCCCAGCAGTGGTGAATATTCCTGACATATTTAGCTGTGATGGCTGAGTGGGTAAGAGTTTCGGCTTTTGTATTTAAAATATTAATAATAAGTTAAAAGACAACACATATGGCCCACTGTGAATATAATTTAAGAGATTTAGCATTATCAGATATAACTGACAAAGAGCATTAAAAAGTAAATAAATAAATAAAATTAAAAATAAAAATAAAGCAGACCTTTTTGTGATGCAAAGGAAAATCTGTTCAAATCACACATGTACAGTAGAGGAAAAGTCCCAGATACTGCTATTCGCTGAAAGGGTTAGCACGCAGAATTGAAATGTTTTCATTACTGTATGTGAGTGCGAGCCTTCCGGTGTCTGTGGGTGCTTGTGTGTGACAGTGGTTTCACAGGAGTTGTTAGCGTGTGTAGTCTCAATGCTGTGCGAGGGAGACGCAGTTTGAAAGTGTATCACTGTCCCTGACTTTGCACAGCCTAGGCGGATTTTGCGAAAATCATTTGACCTTTTTCTCACCTTGACTCTCCTGAGACAAGAACAATCCTTTGGCCTCACACACTATTTTTGCCTCACCTCGAAATCTGGACCGGAGTGAAATGTACGCCTCACGTTTAATTTTAGAAGCAGCTCTGAATGTGAGACTATGGTGGCAGCGTGTCTAACTTTCGAACGCCAATTTACAACCCGAAGGATGTGAATGATTCTTTTATCAACCTCATTTCAGGTGAAATGCATATTCGGAAAAATTCGATTTTCCAATCGATCACACGATATTAGCACAGATTCCCATTTCTGCTCATACCAGTGCACAGCAGGATGAGACAGACTCAAGCTTTGACTGCAATAATGCTAAGAACCCGGCTCTCTGATGACTGTGGGTGGTGGTGTTTTTAGCTCACGTGTGTGTGTCTGCGAGTAAATGTAGGTCTGTTGGTGTGTGTGTGTGCATTTGTATGTATGCATGCATGTGGTTATCAGTGTTATTAGATGGCTGCACAACAGTACAAAAAGCAATTGCAGCCCTCGCTCCCCCTCAGCTGAATTTGGCTGCAGTGAATGTGGACTATGAGAGCCTGCGGTGACCCGCCAATTGGAGCAAGAGACGGAAATGGAGTGAGACAGATGAAAAACAGGAGAGGAAAGAGATGTGTGTGAGCGAAAACGCTCAATCTGGAAGAGCAGCGATGTGCTATAATAGCTGCAGATTGAGGCAATCTTGTGGAGTTGAATAGTGTAAGATAGAAATGGTGAAAACAGTCCGAGCTGAGAGCCATTGTAAAGCAGAGGTCACACACTGAAGCTGAAGGACAGATGTGTCGAACATGGTTACACTTCCTGTGTCTTCGCCGTGTGGAAGCTGCTGCTGTTTATTTGAGCTCTTGTTTCCCATAGTTTTCCTTCCTGTATTCGTGCTCCTCGGGTGGAATCAGAGTGGGTCACACACCACCAGAGATGCCATGTCCGTGCGACGGCAAACATCTCTAAGGCAGTTGCGGTGCAGAGTTAGTTGTGTAAGGGCGTGATGATGGAAGAACAGAAGGTGCAACATTCAAATGTCAGATCAAAGCTTGCAGGAGGGCAGGCGAGGAGAGACTTTGGCCTTGATCTTGGAGGCACACAAGCCAAAGTACGTGCACACGCACACTGCAATATGGAGACCAAAGGGATATGGTACCTCCATACTGTTCAAACAGATGGTTTGAATGATGAGTTCCAAATTTACAGCTTTCTTTAGGCCATAATAGAAATGATGTGTGGAGAGTGTTTATAGACTGAGTATGGGGGGAGATGAGGGAAATCAGCATCAGCTATATTTAAACCCAGTTAATATTGTTATACTGTCTAAACCACACATTTGTCTGAAATGGTACATAATGGATGGATGGATGGATGGATGGATGGATGGATGGATAGATGGATAGATAGATAGATAGATAGATAGATAGATAGATAGATAGATAGATAGATAGATAGATAGATAGATAGATAGATAGGTGTAACTCTAGCTAACTCAGGCAAACTAAAATAAACTCAGTAATCCTGAGCCTGGTAAATGAAGGGAGACACAGATGGAAGATGACATGGAAGAATCTATAATGTAAAGTACAGGTATCCAATCTTGCAGTACTGGAGCGGATCACAGGAAAGAGACAAACACCCCACTAGTTGCTCCTCAGAGATAATGAGCCGCTTGAGTGCTGAGTGAGATGTTTGCAGGGCCAGAGGGCTGGGATTGGAGTTGCTTCACTGGCTCTGTATGGAGAGGGCCTGGGCTCGGCTCTAAATTAGCGAGCCTTCTGGATCAATGTGGGCTGTAATTAGCTGCTATTGATCCCAGACAGATCAGCCACTACAGTAGGCCACAGCCAAGCACCTCTCAACGTCCATCAAGCTGCATCCCCACAGCACAGCAGCAGAGCCTCGGATCACTCTGAGAGCAAACAAATAATATCAGCCAGCACACTCAGCTCCTAGTAAGTGCACTAAAGATACTGTTCAACATTTCAGGATTCACTTACATATTCCATTAGTGCACAGCGCAATGCATCTTTTTGATTCAGTGTTTTATCTTGTGCTCCATTAAATCATATAGATTGCATTATGTGCTTGCGTAACATGCGGAGAAAAAAAAGGGCCAAATCTTGTGCTATTATCCTGATGCATCAGCCATGAATCTGCCGTCATTATACACCACAACTGTGGACGACACCAAAGATAAGAGTAATCCAATCTGGCATTTGGAAAACCAGATTCAATCTTTCTCAAAATGATCACAATCAAGACTTAAATATCTTATCAAATTGAATGAGGCGATTTTCGCTAATGCTAATGATCTTGGCTCTCATTAGTAAGATGATCGGTGCCCCCCCCCCCCCCCTTCTCTGGTGTGTTTAAAAGCAGCCTTATAGGATGCTGTGGGCCTGTGGTGATTGGCAACAACAAGGCTTCAAGTAAATAAGATTCTTTTCAGATAGTTTGCCCAGGTTGAGAATCATTGCTGACATTTAAGTTTCCGTCTTTCTAGTTGTTTTCCTGCATGAATTTGTCAACACAATAAAACCTATGGCCTGTAATTACATTGGGTCTGCCTGTCAGTGATATGAAGATTGAATTATTCTATCCCACTGAACAAATGCCTTCTAAACAAAGGTGTAGTAACTGGGAAACGTGGTCAAAATTACACAATTCACATTCGTATTTATTTTAAAACGCTACTCTTTAAGTACCTCATACCGTCACACCTAATAGACTTGAAATTTCTCTTTGCGCAAGTCGCACATCCTCTTGTTTAAATCATTACGTTTCAGAGAGCAGACTTCAAAGACCAGCGACGGCAACATTAAAGATTCAAACCTGTCCAGTCTGTTAGCAGGGTTTATGAACACCATCTTTAATCTCATGGGCACATTCATCCTTGCTAGGTGTATAATTAACAGCGCTGACCTTTTCTAACAAACAATTTCTCTATTTAGAAATGCCACGGAGGAAAGCTGATCCTCAACCACAGGGGGCAGTAAAGTCGGGCCCCAGTAGGAAAACAGTGGGTTGGTAATACTGTCGATGAATATGCTGGATCATCCAGTTTATGTAGGGAGACTGAGTCCAAGGCAGCTGGACTTGTTTGTTCTTGAGGGCATCCAAGAGGCTTCATCAGTTCAGCTGATAGCAGTAATGATAGCATTTAGATGTGTTGTTTTATTTGAAAGCATTTCAGACTTTGGCCAACTTCACTGCTCAACATGAATAATTGCTTTTGCCTCCATCCAGTCCCAGCATCACGCTTATTGAACTACTAGAATATCCAATTTCACCCAGTCCAAATGTCCTTTTGCTGCAGTCTGGCTTGGTTAGATTCAATATTGCGGTGATGTGTGCAATTCCAGGCCCAAATGAATCTCCCAGCGCAAGCCCATCTCAGAAAAGATGTTTCCAGAGATTGAAGCACAGGGATACCAGGTGGAAGAGTAGTGGTGCAAAGTGAGTGAGAGCAATTTGCACTCTGTGGGTTAAACCAAACTTTTTTCTGATATATATATATATATAAGACGAAAGAAATTTGAATCGGCAAGAAAAAAAGCGATTTTCTCAATGACTTTGTGGAGCGTTTGACGAAGGGTTTTTTTTTTTTATCATCCTTCCTTCCACAGTGGATCAAAGGATATTGTCTGGACTGCACCCAATAATAAACACAGCCAAAGCCATAGAGAAGTGCAAAAACCTAATTTAAACTTTTACAAGAATTTTTAATATCCAAAGAAAACCCTGTTAAACCCTGTTGTGATTGTGTGCGACTGAAATATTTTAATAGGAAAACTCATTTATTCTCCTATTTATTTCGTCTGATCTGCAAACACAGGCCACTGCATAAATAAAACGTGACGCCTAGTTGCACGTGTGTGTTTATGTCTTTTGCTAATGACAGTGAAATGTAAGTAACACTTGTAAATGCATAGTCGGAACAGCAAAACTCGAAACTGTAGGAACGCACGTAAATTAAGCAGCGAAACAAAAGAAATGGGACACACACACACACACAAGCACACACACAAACACACACACAAACACAATCAGCTTTTTAATGTCTTGTATTTGTAGCTCCCACATCATGAGGACACTCACTTCGTAATCATATGTCTATACATCTGCTTTTCCCCATTACAAGTTTTTCCTTCTTTCATTGCACAATCAAACACACAAACACAAATCGTTTTTTGTATTCTAATGAGAAGTGACATTGCGACGTGTTTTATAGATTGACCCTTTTCAAATCTGTTTTGCACACTTGTTGTAATACATAGTCGTGTCATTCAAAACGCCCTGCCCGGGTAGCTGCGTTTGAGATTCTAGCTGTGTTGCGTCCTGTAGTGTCCACTTCACTCAGTGCTCAGACCCAGAAATGTGTCAGTGGCTCCGATGCGGCTTGTCAGGCATGCTCCTGCTTCCGGCTAGCCCGCTCCAGCCAGCCCCAACCCTCCTCACACCCCTGGGACTGCACACAGACAGCCATCACAACCCTGGTCTGTCTCTCATCCTCTCATCACCCGTCTCCTTGTCCCTCAAGTGTCGCCATTGGAGTGTGAACATCAGGATTAGGGAAATGCCAAGAGAAATCTACAAAGTTGACTATATGTCCTTGGGGTGTGTCTTCTGTCCTGATACGTGGACTTCAGAAAGCCAGTATATTTTCTTTGCTTCACTCATGAGAATTTGAACACACTGCTGTCGTCTGCTGTTGTCGGACCTTCCCGCTACTTCACTTTCACCATAACTTGCATCAGCGAACTCTCTTTGGTTTAGCAGGAGGCCAATCAGGGCGCTTCTTCATCTAGTAAGCCAGGAAATAGAAACACGCTAGATTGGCTCACATCACTTAATGTCATTACTGCCCGAGGAGAAGCTGTCAAAACGAAGATGAGTTTCACCGCATTACACCGTCATTGCTGAGGGCGCTCCCGTGGGTGAGGCTCTCCAAAACAAAGCCGCCACTCTCCACACATTCACAGGATTCCATTTTCGCATGCCGGCTTTCGCTTGTTTCCATTCAGCTCACTAATGTCAGGCAATGATTAAAACCTGACGGCAGAAAATGAAAAGCATTGGCCTCTATTGCATTCACTCCTGCTTTAAAACTCACTCGTCAGTAAGTCTGTGTTCATCTGCATGTGTTAGTGCTTAGGGAAGGTTATTAGACATTAGTATAGTTTCATGTATAGTGTTATATCGTCGAGAGCCTGACAAACCATTGACCTCTCTTACACTGCAGAGTGATATTTGGCTGCCATGAGGCACTTTGTTCCTTTGCCAGAGCGGCTATTTCAGCCAGTGTAGCAATGGTGAATTGCAAAATCAGGACCAACGCTTCGACTTCAGTTTAGTCATTAGCACTCAGTGTGCGTTATGGCAGGTTACTGCAAATGGAGAATCTGTCAGGTATGAAATGTCCTTTTTCTTGCAAAGCAAAAGGGCAAAAACGTAATTTGTCATCACAAACGTGCCACTTGAAAATAAAAAGAGTACTCTGGCTTGACTTTATGGAAAATAGCAATAAGCAACGCGGCCAGGTACTAAACAGAAGGCTCTTCCATGTGGTGAATAGACACCTCATTGTTCCCGTTATCAACTCAAGTAATTCCGTTGATGTATGTATAAACAGTGTTTTCATAACACAAAAGGTTAAAAACGTGTATGGTTGAACATCTGTCTCTTTA
This sequence comes from Trinectes maculatus, assembly GCA_016785345.1. Taxonomy (NCBI): domain Eukaryota; kingdom Metazoa; phylum Chordata; class Actinopteri; order Pleuronectiformes; family Achiridae; genus Trinectes; species Trinectes maculatus. The sequence continues at coordinate 339,534 of JAFBJQ010000654.1, forward strand.
TCACAAGACGGCATCACTGTTGACTTGTAATGTAATTAAGATTTAAAGAATACTCTGGCAATTACCTGTCTAATGGGGCGTTTATCAGCCCTCATTCTCCAAGCTGTCTGTCTGCCTGACTCGCTGAGACGGAGGCAGATGCATATGTAATTGCTGCCTGTAGACATGACGGAGAGGCGGCTCCACCAGGACAGTCGTGAGTCCGGGGAGATTCTCAGGTCCGGTGACTGTGGTCATTTGCACCTTGTCCTTGAGGAAGACTGTCAAACTTATTAGAGGAGAGAGAGCAGATAGTCACCAGGTGGCAGAAGCTCTCGCTCACACCAGCCACTGAGAAGCCGGAGACCTGTTTCTGTCACTGGAGCATGATTGGTGAAAGGTGGGCACCACGAGCCGTGGGAGTGTAGCCACGTGGAACGATCCATATTCAGGGATGCAGTGGTGTGAGGGGCTTACCTTCTCCATCACTGGTGACACATGCGAGCAACCCTGCAGCATTACCCTGACAACAGTCATGAACCAGGTTGCCTCCCTGTGTGCAAGGTCAGGGTTGAGTGACATCTTGTCTTTTAGGCTCTTTGCTCCAATGGGTGGTGCACACTGATTGTGGCACAGTGGGATGTATTATGCATGTGTGTGTGTGTGTGTGTGTGTGTGTCTGAGGTCCAAAGGTTGATGGGGGTATTAAAAACAGTTAGGAGGTTGGTTAAATAAATGGGAAAGGGCAAGGAAGGTGAAGGGAGTGATTAGATGCCTGCACAGTGTGAATTGGTTTTCTCTCAGCGTAATAGAAACAGATCCAGCACTGTTTGATATTCCACTGCTCGAGAACGCTGCTCATTTGAAATGGTGGGATGTGTGTTTGAACATCAATAGCGGTGATAGTGTCATCCATCCGAATGGCCCTTAATCCACCCCAAAACACCTCCCCAAGGTTATGTTCTTTTGAATATGCATTGTAAATTGATTATCTCCCTGTAAGTGTATCCAAGAGTGTGTTTTTTTTGTTTTATTGATAATATCTGAGTTAAACCTGATGATTTTCACATGCGGTAAAATGGTCAGACGATGACCCAGCATCCTGAAAGAGCTGTGGAGGGGTTGGAGCTGGTGAAGGTTAGGGGTTAGGTTAGTATGCCATTTGTTGACTGGCTTTTGTCCCTGAGCTGAATGCAGAGAAAAATGCATTTTAGTGATTTAAAAAAAAAAAAATGTTACTAATGAGCAGTAAGATCACAAGCCACATCAAAGCTATGATATGCATACAGTGTGCTAACAATGTTATTATGGCTTAGCCGCAACTTGTATTTGTGTTCATATCCACATGTGTACATACTGTCTGCATATAGAAATGTGTACATATTTTTGCACACATAAAATTGTTTGGTTTGTTAATTTAATATTTACAGTGCACAAATAATACTCCTGACAGTAGGGCTTTGTAATGTACACATTTACATATGGACAAATGTGTAAATGGCCATTCACACTTATGGCCTATGATTTAAGGTGGTGCTTTTTTTAGATGTAAAGTAGTGAGTCTGTAGACATTACATACAATATATATTTACTGCATTAAAATGTGTTCTTTTCTTGATTGATTTTGTAGAATTAGGTGGCAGATGGTGTATGAACTGGATCAGAGTATGCACGGTTGTTAAATGTGCAGCGGCGTCATCTACAATGGGTTTTCAAAGTGACCTTATCCTAACTGATTGTACATCATCCGCATTTCCATTGCAAATAATGTACCACGGTATATCGGAGGAAGATCCTGTGTGTTGTTCGGTGTGTTCATGCCGTGTGTACATTTCGGCGTTGCTCCATTTGCCACAACCTACGTCATCATATTATCTGACCCTTGTTTAGAGCCTGACTGGTTGTTTGCAGTCTGTGGAGTTCTTAAGTAGCGTTTTGTTTCTCTCTGTTTTGTTGACGGTACTGCACTGTGTTTAAATGCAACATATAAATACAAATCTACAATAGTTGCTATATTAGAAGCTTTTTTTTTTTTTAACATTTTGGATTTCTTGGAATGGGGAGTGGTGGCGGTAATGAGCAGTGTGTGGCCGGCTGCAGAGGAAGCCTGCTCTTGGCCTCAGTATAAATTCCCTCAATTTAATAAAGCGAACTCAGCCGCAGCATTAGAGCCCAGGAGCTGACTGGAAATCATATAAAGTGTGCTCACTCTTCAAATCACATAAGTCATTTAGAACATGTTGCTGTTACATCTGAGGTGCACTTACTGCAGCAGTACTCTTTTGAATTAGTGCCAGTGTCATTTCTTGTAAGCTCACTTTGCGCCGCTGCCATAAGTTAAGTTGGGTACTGACATGCAGCTGCCTGATTTGGCAGTGGTGCATAAAGTCACGTCAGGTTATGAAGGTGCAGCACTGTTAGATGTAAACCAATATGTCAGTGTTTACAGTATTACTATAGTTGAATTACATCCTCGTCCCCGCTCCATCACCTTACTCTACCTGAGGTTTTCTCAGTTTGTGTAGAATTTTGTTTTTGTCTAACAACACAGCTCAGCTTCTCATCATGAGAAAGCCAAAGGCAGAACAAGGCTGGTACAACTTCACGTCACGTCACGAGTTCTGAAAGTAACAATGTGCTGAGACATGTAATCAAACAAGGAAGTAAAATTATTATCTTACATCCTTATCTTTATTACTAGCATTACGAGTTAAATTCCTATGTCCTAATTAAATAGGATTCTTTTTGATGTAACTGATGTCTGCATCAGGGTCCTGTGCCTTCATATACAGTATGACTGGTGCAATGAATACTGAAGCTGCAGGCATGCGTGAACATGGCAGCTTCTACTCTGTGGCATAGAGTGAGGGGGAAGGGGCAGGTTAAGTACCAGAGCATATTAAATGCTATGCTTGCTGCAGTGGTAGTTGAGTGGGCTCTTGTATAGAACCTATTATGACTTCCAGTGTCAACAGCTACAGAACAGCAGAGAAAAGACTGGCTGCAGACGTGGCAGCTATAACCATCACTGACTTTTTCTCTAAGCTGCCCCGAGCTCAAATATTGTTCTATGAAACAATTTCTTGTTTCTGATTCTCATCTAACTCATTTAACTAGTAAATAGTAAATCTGATGTCTAACTTGACCTCCTGTTCCCAGGTCAAATAGGTACCACACAGTATGGGAAAATATACATTTTTAATTTGCAGTAGTGTAGTATGGAATAAAGTATGTAGAGTATAGTTGTGTTTTCACAAACCATGTTTTCTAAAACGCATAATGCAGAGTTGCTTAACGAATGAAGTGACTTTACATAGTTTACTGTGTGTGATCTCGATGTCATCAAAAGCAAGGCCACTGTTCATTGAGTGTCAGAGTCAGAGTAGAAAGACTTTAGTTTGCGTTTGTTGTTCTCTGGTGAGCCGTCCATGAACTTCCCTTCTGTTGTAAGTTATGCATGTATTTTAAATTACAAGACAGTGGCATTCAGTAAAACACATTCTGACGGATCTCAATGTCATAAATACTCTATGACAGTATTTATGACATTTGTTTTTGCCTTAAGGTCCACATTGTTTCCTATTCCTGAATCCTCCTCATTAGGGGATTTTAGTACTTTTTTACTCCTGATTGTATAATTTGAAAACATGGCCACCTCATGAATGCAATAGATAATGTGCATTGAACTGGGCTTTGATGGTAAATGATTTTTATGAACTCCACTTCCTCACTGCGATCTTCCCTAGACACTTTATAAAGGCTGTTCCACTTTTCATGAGATCCTTCATGAGCCGTACATAAACGCGCATCATATGTTACACATCGCACGTATTTTTGTCTCTGCCCTCGGGTTTGGTTTTGTGATTCTTTCTGCTGCTTGTGATTTTAAACTTCACCGGTTTTATTTTCGCTATTCAATACTGCGTCATGCTGCTATGAAAATAAACTTTGCTTACTTTAATCACCACATGACACTAACCTCTCTGATCCAGTGGCCGGGACTGCTTCCCTTTGGCGAGGCGTCCGATTCATGGGCATCGTGCGAGCCAAACATCTAGTGGAAGTGAGGGCACAGATAAAGTCAGGGACATGTGGCTCCTCCTGAAAAGAAAAAAAGGGGAAAATAAACGTGCATTTAATCAATTTGTGTTTAGATTATTATTGTTATTACTCACACAAACATTCAGACCTGCGTCACCTGAAATGCGTGTAAAGGATAAGGTGCATACCTCCATGTGGAAAGACTTCTCACCAACACAGGCAAATTAATTAGGGTAGTAAAGCAACCTGCCAACATTGTAGCAGCTGTATTTTCAAACACAAAGCATAGGGGGCGGAATGCAGATGAAGCGGGGCTGATATCAAACAGGAACAATTGCTCCGCGAACATTTAAAAGTCCGACTGAGCTGGACTCATCTATTAGTGGAACTGCTCAGCCTCTTTGAAAGCTCCATCAGCACCATGAGGCTAAGTACACTCGCTGATAAGACGACAGAGCAATAATAATTAGATCTGCATACATTTTCATGGTGGGAAAAATTTGCCAGTCACGATGTAGCTCTCCTGAAATAACCTACCTGTTGCACTCGCAGGCTCCTAATGGAGGACAGGGATGAGGCTGCCTGTTGTCATATGGACCTTGGTGATTGCAAACTACAGCTATCACCTCTGACACCTCTGGTGGTAAATAATCATAATAATAATAATAAAAAAACACCTGCTCACTGGCATCATTTTTGCACAGCCATGAATTTCCATACTAAACAAGATGCAGTGCTAATCCTAATCTTATAGTAGGTCACAGCCAGCCAGGAGACAAGCTGACACCGGTTCTGTGGCGGCGGCAGCAGCCAGGTTAGAGCTGCAGGAGATACTGTGTGACACCAGATAAATCCACCACACCTCTCTGATAGTCTCCTGCTCATGCTCTGGGGGTCTTTACAATTTCTCTCTATCGCTGCCAACAACAAAGCAATGTTTTTTTTTCTCTTTTTAATATTAATAAACAACACTCGTTACAGTCCTTCAGGACCTCACATTTAACGCAGGTTTCACCACTTAAAATGCAGATTAGGTTCCCGAGTTCCGTCTAAAGAGTCCCGGTGCCCCGGGGACATGTAAATCCGCAAACAGTAGGGAGAACGCGAGTGTGTACTTTGCACTTGGCCAACCCTTGTGTTTTTCTTTACATTTACATTTCAATTGTTGTTTTCTTTATCACTTCGACGCCGTGACAAAAAAAGGCAGCCGAGCCGTAGCATCTTAAATGGAAACTTCAGTTAGTATGTGGCTAAACAGCTCACCCTTTTCCTTTTGTAGAAAAATGAACACATTTATTGTGACCACTGTGAATTCTGTCCTGGTTAAAACAAATAGGAGCTGGACCAATTAACACAACTGTTGCTTCTTGAGTGTGTGAGATATTGTGTAACATAATGAAACCGCCGTCGCCTTTTCCATTAATGTGTTGTCTACCTTGCGTATACGTGGGTCTCCATATGCAGCGTTGTCCATATGGATTAGTCAGTTGGTGGTGGCTGATTAATTTAAGTCTGCCGTGCGCTGTGTCAGGTTAGTGGTTGTCAGATTATAGCCCCATAATTGAGTGATTCATTTTTATTAGTCATGTAATGACATTACTTATTGACAGTTCTGGCACATTGGATCAGATCAATAAACACTGCTGGTGGATAGAGTTTCCTTAAGCGTCTGTGTATTTCAGACAGGCCCATTTTTTTCCCAATACATGTGATTCTTTTAAACCTTGGTTTTTTTTTAATTTAAATTCCAAACTGTACCATACAAGTTTTTGTAGCTTACCAGTGCATCATTATGAAAAATAATAATAATTTCAACTTTTTTTGGCTTTCCTATAAAAGAAAATAAATGTCACAGGCCTAAGGGTAGGCATCTGTTTGAGTAGATGTGTCATCATATTTTATCACCTCTCTATTAAATGTCAGCGGAGGCATTTATTTGGCCATCTACCCCCCATGCTGTTTTCTTAATTGGGAACAGCATGTAGCTAGTAACTCAACAGCACTGCAGGTGTATGTTGTATTCTAAGCAGCATCTAAGTTAATAGTACCACATACTCCCCTGTCATTCTGGAGTTCATTTCCGTGCTCGGCTGCCCTCTTTTTGCTGCAGGCGTCTGCTAATAGGGACCTTGCTTGAGGCACTTCACCTCACACCCAGTATATCGCTGTATCAACACTGGACTATGATATGCACAGCGAAAATGGACTCTCTCATTAGTCCTGCTGTAGTCTTCCAGGACTATCTGGTCGCCTGTAGACTATTGGATGTTACTTATAGCGTGTCATGTTGAAAACGAGCAGCTTGCTAATGCTGAGAGATGAGCTGATTGAGTGTTTTCCACACTGTGGGCCATGCAGAGGACATTAGCAACCCCAGCATGCTGGTTCACTGTCTCCTCCAACAGTCTGACCTAGTTACCAAATCGCCCTCGCTCGCAAACACACACACACACACACACAAACACAGCACTCTGGTGGGTATTGGGTGGGGGGGGGGGGGGGGGGGGGGGGGGTGTAAGCAAAGTGTCATTCCCTCAGCAGTGTCTCATGGTTCCAGTGTGAGGCAAGATAGCGACAGTTCAAGGAGACTAAAGGAAAGAAGGAAACACAGGCTCTGAGGATCCTATTTAAAATATATCTCTCTCTGTCTCTAGCTCTCTCTCGCTCTGTGTGTGTGTGTGTGTGTGTGTGTGTGTGTGTGTGTGTGTAGGTATGTATATGTGCACGTGTGTGTGTGCGTGTCAGATGCACATGCAGGCTGACTCCTCTCTTCTCTTAGTGGCAGAGCTGATCTCCGGCACACATAGCTCACTGTTCCTCCCAGTTCAGCCTCCACTCAATCAGCTGGTGCTTAGACCCCCACCCCCCCAACACCCACCCACCCACCGCTGCCTCTCTTTCCCCTCTTACAGTACATGTTTCTCTATACTCGTCTCCAGTGTTGATTTACGCCTCCAGATGACTCTTCTCTTTCTCCTTGCATGACCCATGTTTACATTTTTCATTTTGTGTTGCCGATCCTTTTGTTCCCTTAGTTCGTACAATGATGTTACATGAAATCAAGGACATGAAAAAAAAAAAAAAATCCCATCCAGGCAAGCCAATTCATATGTCGTGTTGTTTCTGTTTGTATCGATTTCTAACACCTCTGTACAAGTGGTCAGTGCTAATAAAAGAAAATGGGTCATAGAGTTATAAAGAAGCCATAGGCTATGTTCTCTCCTCTGCCACTTTGGCTCACGACATACAGAAAGTGCTCCATTTCCAACACTGCCTGGGAAAAAAAAGACAAATGTGTATTTATCACTTTACTTTAAATATGTTTGTCATCTGCTCTGTAACTGAAATAGTGTGATGGTTTTAAGCAGCGTGTGGGCGTTGGAGGTGCGTTCATTGCTCAGAGATGGTCCAAAGGATAAAGTGTTAGACCAGTCTGCCCACACACTGTCAAGAATGAGTCTGTACTGTGTAATGGGAATAATAGCCTGGGAATGGCCTGTTTATAGGTTCGCCTCTATGCATACAGAGGGGCCGTTCCCTCAGGGCTAATCTGGATAACATTTACATTGATGGCATGCGCCAGGTGTGGAGGTCGCAGGCAGAGCTGCTGCCCGAGGCGTGAGAACCTACAGGCTAAAATTATTTGTTTTTTATTCACCTCACCTAATCCATAAAATCTACATAATTTAACATTTTGTGTTTTTTTAAAAAATTCATTCATTCATTCAAACAGTGTAGTTCTGGAACAGTGGGTGTACTGTGTAAGTGTTAAGTACAGGGTCTTGTGCCACTGATGGCACAGGCTCTGGAGGTGTTGGGCTGAAGTGAATAGCTGAGGCAGAGGCCTGCAGCAAAGACACTGAGCCATTATCTTTGGCCAGGGCTTATGTCAGGACTGTGGCAATGTCTGCCATGCTGCACAGCCTGGAGATCTCTCCCTCCTGTCTTCCCTGTCCTCCATGTAGTGAGACACTTTACAGCCCTGGAGCTGGGAACTGTGGCACAAACCCCAAATGGCCCACCTGTATCTGCCCTTATCCCATCAACCAGCTGTGGCAGCTCCATGTGTGAAGAGACAAAAGTGTGTGTTTGTCTTTAGGAAATCCTAATGTTTTTTTGGGATTTGTTTTTTTTTTTTTCTTTTTTCTCAGGCGTCAACCTATTATTTAGCTGTGTATAATTTAAACCCAACCGCAATAATACAAATGACAGAGCCTGGCGAATCGAAGATGATGGTTCAAAACTGCCATTTTGCTTTTCTAAAAGCGCTCGCTTCATGAGTGGGACAATCAGATCAGTCCATTTCACAAAGAGAAACGTTATCCATCAGCCAATTGATTTGCAAGGGACTTGGAAGAGAAAGCACTCCCCTTCTCACTCCAGCTGCATGATACTGCCTGTGGATCTGCTTCGTTATGCCAATAATTTTAGCCATGCTGTCTTATCAATTTCCTCCTGTCCAAAGGAAAGCAATTAAAATCTGATAGCCATAATCTCTTTGTTGTTTAATTATTGCAATTTCACTCAAACATTTGTCAAGGAAAGATTTGCTATGAAGATAGGACATAAATACTTTTTTCTTCTATTCTGCTCACACAGTCACAGACTAATTGCACTTGGGTATTGCTTTGTATGACCCAAGAGCTTGACAGCAGCTGCGCTCAGGCACATTTTATTATTCTTATTGAGTACAAATCTTATGAGGAAAAAAGAAACAGCGATATATTCACCTGTTTGTTACTGCTTACTAAGTCCCCTACCCGTTTGAGGCTTTCAGCCCAAACATCATTTGTTCCAGTTAAATACATGAGGGACCAATATCTATGGAACAGCGCAGATTTATAAACAAGCTAAATATGTACCAAAACAGCCAAGAAATGTAGTGATTGGCACAATCTTACTAAAGTGTTAGGCATTATTTTCAGCTGTGGATTAAATGTAGCGTCGTATTCAGTCCACGTGGAATAAACTCAAAGTATTCCAATGTGCCAATGGTCAACTTAATTAGAGAACATGCCAGGGCGCACACATTCATTACAGTGTTTTTACTAGTGTTTAGACACCAATTGGCATATAACTAGACAATATTAAGCAATAAATACACAGACAGTTCTTGTTAGTTTAAAATGAACTCATTGTTGGATATGATCATTTAATGGGCTTTGTTTATTTATAAGAAAATACTGATTATTGCCACTTTAATTATTATATTTTGTTGTTTAGAGGCGCAATTCTGAGGCTCAACTATGGAGGCATATCCCAGTTACCAGATTATCCACATCTGCAAAGAACACATTCTGGTTAAATATCCCAGTGTTTCAGTTATTTTAGCTATATACCAGTCGTTTGTACGAAGATAATGAGGCAACATGTCTCAGTTTGTACAATTTAACAGTGCAGACACAGTAGAGAATTATAAAAGTAAGATGTCTTGAAAATTGTTTTGTGTTAAGTAGATATCCTAGGCAGTGACATTATTATTTTGGGGCAAATGTCCACTGTCTCCTGATACTGTCTCCTGACACATGCTTTAATATGTAGCGGGGGTTTGTAGCCAAAGTTGTTCAGCTCAGCCACATTTTATTATGCTATATGAGTTTCTACCTGATTATGTACTCCTCTCTCACCAGCACAGTTTGGCCTTTAATTTAAATAAAGTGGTCAGATTTATGGATTTGAATAATGAACATCAGGTTGCATTAACGCTACTCGAAATTCCTCTTCGCCACAGCTGAAACTATACACTAACATGCCTCGTGCAGTTATGAAGCCAGTGCACAAACATAGACACCCACATGTACATAGAATTAATAGCAGACTTTAGTATAAAGCTAATGCTAATTTCCATTGCTGTGTGATTAAATGTGCTCCAGATATTACACAGTCAAAAGGGATGGAATATTAAATGTTTTTTCTCCTGTGGTGCTTTAAGTACAACAGTGTCCCAACTTATCTCTAGCATTACACAGTGGAGAGTTAATTTATTGAGGTGCGATAATATGACAAATATGTTTTTACAGGTATGGTTATTACCATAGCCTCATGATATTTGGGCTATAAATCAAGAAACTGTTTCTTCTTGACAATTCATGTATTCTCGTTTTTAAAATTGTATGATTTTTTTGGGTTCTCATTAGTCACTCAAAAATATAGCTGTTACCAGACATCCAATTATCCCCGAGCTGCATAATCTGGCCCAAATCTTCATCTTGTCTCAATCAAGAATTCGCCTCATCAGATCAAATTGTCCTCTATTCAAGCCACATACACATCCCTTATTCCAGTGCCGCACATGCTTTTATGATCCCATTCATTCACCCAGAGTGCACACTTCTCTTCCATGTTACCCAGAGTCACCCCACAGCCCCACCTACTAAGGCCATGTAGCCCCCGCCTTTGTCCCAGATCCCTCTCACCAGGATGCAGCGTTCTCCCTGACAACCATAGGGTCCATTTGGGCTTGCTCCAGTTACCACCTAAATATCCGTCACAAACACTCCTTTGACAGAGATACACAAATACAAATAAGCTTGAATTTTTCATCATCCTTGAACAGACGTACACACATATAGGTACATACACTTAGAAACAAATTAAGTTTCCCCTGGTCCACCTGCATGCTAAATAACCAGAAAGTAGCACAGTGCCTATTTTGTCCTTTCATTTTCAGTCAACTAAAAGGCTGGTTAATGCTTTCTGCCCTCTCTAGCATTTATTTAATGCTCCAAGGCACAGGAGGGCTGTGTAAAGAAATGCCTTCTGGTACAATGCAGTGTATACAGATGTACACAAATACACATGCACTAAAAGGTGCATGACGGACACCCATTTATTTCTTTCTGTTTTCATGTATTATCTTTTGTATTCACAGACATACTGGCCTAAACGTTGTGAAAAGTGAAAACGAATCATTCAACACGCTCATGCACACATTTTCAAGCCGTAAAGAAGCATCGTGGCGTGACCTCAGAGAAATTGTTTGATGTCCCATTATTTGTGAACCCCCTTACACACGCAGACACTCAGATGTAACCATGGAAGTGTGCTCCTGTGGGCAAAACGTTTCATCTAAATACAATATACACAGAAAAAGCCAAGAGACTTCATAGATTTATCTTCCTTTTTTCCCTCAACCTCTTCTTTTTGCATCTGTAGAATTCTTCTCCTTTCCATCAATCTGCGAGCCAAGGACCAAGTATCAGACGTGGAAGTTATTCAAGGGCAATAGTCATGCAAGCAAACCCAACATACGGCTGTTTAATTCAAAGCAATAAATACAATTCTGTGTTAGGAATGCCTCAGAAGATGATGTATAAAAAAGAGGTCTGCATGTGAGAAAACACACACATACACATGCATGCACGCACACACACACAGTCACGTACAGAGCTTCCTTCATGACTTTTTCCCTGCCTGGTGGTGCTGTCCAAGGTCCTGACCAACTGATGTAGCAAAGGAGCTGTCCAAAGTTCTTAAACTTACTCAGGCTATTGTATACTGTGTAGTGGCACTGAACTTGTTTCAATTTAAAAATAATATTGGTAATTAGCTGAATAATTAAATATTATTTATTCATATATTTTATATTATGTGGCCCGTTGAGCAAAATGCATTGATAATTTGTTGCTGTTAAATTGAATTGTCTGAATTCTGCTCCCATTGCAAGAAGTGAAGTTGTGCATGTGAAGGACAAGGTGATTTTATTGGCTGAAGCTAGGTCGGGGACAGAATTTCTATGAGACAGCCTGAGTCATGACGCTGGTGGCAGACCCACCGTTTAATATGATTTCTCTGACTTCTCCATACTTAGCAATGTGGGACACAGTTCAAGAGCTCAGACAGAATATATCGGGGGAGGTGCGTGTGTGCGTGTGTGTGTGTGTGTGTGTGTGTATAACTGTGTGTAAAAATGTGTGCAGGCTGGCTGATGGATTTTGTGTGTGCATGGAGACAGTGTGTTTGCATGTGTGTGTGTGCGTGTGTGTGCACGCTCACACTAAGTTAGGCGTAACGATGGATTCAAAGGGAGCCTTTGAAGTATTTTGATGTTCCCTGGCTGCTCGCTTGCCAGTTTCCTAAATAGGTCAGAGACTTTGCACTCTGCCATCTTTACTGTGCTAGTTGTGCTGCAGTCTGCTAGAAAGAGTCAGAGAGGGCAGGCAAAGCTAAACAATCAAGTCAACTTCACATTGAACTTAAAGTGCGTCTCTTGATATGTTATGATTGGCAAGTTTTTGTTTTGAGTTGTGTTGTGTTTGCAAGGTGCTCAATAGGTACAACTCTGGAACCTGCTAGTTGCAGTTATATAGTTATAGAAGGGATGTAGAGAGAATGGATGGATGGATGGATGGATGGATGGATGGGTGGGTGGGTGGGTGGGTGGGTGGGATAGATGTGTGTGAGTGCTGGTGAGCTCCTGCAGCCCATCTGTCCATGCTGCTGTGTGAGCTCTGGCTTCATTCTGCTGGTTCCTTGTCGGCCAGTCATATGCATCTTCCAGCCTGATGATAAATGTAGTATCTGGAGGTAGCCTCCTCTCAGACACATTAACTTAGTTATGCCCATTACTGATGTACGTCTGTGTGCATATGTGCTCATGCGTTCTTGTGTGTGTGTGGCTCTTAATTTTGTGTTTTTGGAGGAGGTCTTGTTTCAGCCTCCACAGGTGCCAGGTGAGTCCAGCACAGAGCCTGACTCAGTCTTGTGTGCCAACCCTGCATATTAGCTACCTTGTGGGGCAGCAAAAAGATATCAGGGTGGTCTAAACTTAGAATAACACAGGTGACAGTTTGTCCTCTTTTTCTCTGGCTTTCTCTCCCATCTCCAATTTAAGGAGGCACACAGAGACACATGCAAGCACCTTCATTCCACCATTCCCAGGGACCCTGTTAGCACCTCCTCTTCTCCTGCTTGTAATAGGAGGAATAAATCAGAGTGAGTGAAGCGCTTGTTTAAGTTGCCAGTGCTGGCAGGTCCAAACCTTCAGAGGAGGGGTGGAGTGTGATTTATTGTCGAGTGGCACAAAGCGAGAAAATTCTGCCATGGGAACAGGACAGACACCCCCACAGAATGTGATTTGCCTTCTGTTGGGCTGGACCGTGTAAGCAAATAAGGCAGAACCCATTCCCTCCTTGCTCCAACACACACACATATACACAGCCCCTTTTTTTCTCGGCTGAAATACTACTGGGGACCAGCCAGGGGAGATCAGAGTGGGAGGCTGGCGTAGCAGGGAGGGAAGTATTTCTGTGTTACCAAAAGCCAGATCCCTGTTTCCGTCTGCTCCACCCTGCTCATTGGCAGCTCACAGTCCTAAAAAAGAGCTTCTGAGTGGAGCTCCTCTCTGATCCTCCCCACTTTCCCTCATTCGTCCCCCAGTCTGGAGTCCACTAGACACCCTCAGCTTCTATCTGGGCCTCTATGATCCCCCCCATGTCTCTGCCATCCATAAAAGTTGTCTTGCACCCTCACAGATGTTCCGCCAATTTTCCAACACTCGAGTCCCCACGCAGATACACAAGTTTGTGTCACAGTCGAATCACCCACATACATGACACACGCCGATCTGCGTAAACATGGCTCATGTGCGTCGCTACTGCATATCAAAGTCTGTACGCATCCCCACAGACGACACCCACAAACTGATCGGGATGAAGACACACCCTCGCACACACCCGCCACGTGTGCACGTGTCTCTTCTGCAGTGGTGCACATGGATTTTTTTATAGGATGCAACATCGTCAAATTTCTTTTTTCTCTCCTTTTTCCTTTGTTCTGTTGGTGCAAAATAACCACTAGATTAAATGGAGCTAACTCAAAACCAGACAGATGCCCTATCATATTTGAAGTATCACCACCTGCTACGCTTTGAAAAATGAGCAACTATATTTGAAGCATGGGCGTCGGGTCTGCTTCTCTACACTGTTTATCTTAGTTGACTTCCCGGGGGGGGATTATAATGCCCGTGTCAGTGGACACACTAATAGAGATGTGTGAGGTTAAGACTATTGTATACATCACTGCCGGGGATCTGTGCACCACTATTATAGGCCTGTCACCTTACCCTGCGGATTATACAGGTTTTAAATGGAAGAACAGCTCCTTACAATACAATGCTGAGGGATTTTAATCTAGACAAACAACAGCTTTATATGAGGTTCTGTTGCCCACCGTCATCTCTTCTCAGAACCGAGTGTGGGGGGGCTCAGTGAAGGCATGCCACAAAAAGGATTAGTCAGAGTGAATCTACCTGGAAAATGTTAATGTACCAGATGAAACTGTCTGAGGCTGAAAGAAGAATTATGTATTGGCAGGGTGGAGAAGGCTACTTTCCAAATGTCATCTGTATCAGGAGTGAGATTTCCTGCTAAAGATTGCGTTGGTAACACACAAACATTTTTTTGTGACATTTAAAGTGCTCTACCAATCTGTGCTACAGCACTGGTATGATTTTTAGCACAGTAAGTGGAAGAGCAGCGTTGATATGTCAGGGAGTTAGTCAGTCATCCACTTTGATCCTAAAACTCAGATTCCCAGAGACTCTCAAATGAACCCTGTTAAAAATTTGATGTGCACGTTAATGGTTCACAAATGACTCTAATGATCCTCTGACTTTTCACCCTGCACCAGGATCAGATCAAACTTTTATTCACTCAATTTGTTGGATTGCTCACAGTAAGAGGGAGACATTCACGTTCCCTAGAGGATGTTCCCTAAAGTTTTTGGTATTGGCCTCCTGACTTCCATCTTTGCACCCGACATCTGAAATTGGATTTGCTTACTATACATGTTGGACATTTACATTTCTCTCTGGACCAGTTAAGTATTTTTAGTGACCTCTTAACCTTTTACAGAGCTGAAGAAATTCCTGCAGAATGAAGACATTCCTATCAGTCTTAGGAAAAGTGCCTTTTCCCCTAAAAATCCAGTTTTTAAATCATGAAAATGGGAAAGTCAGTTTACATAGCTGCTTTTGTAGTGTGTAAAAAGACATATTCCCTGTTTATTCCTGGCGTCCGACAAGTGGAATTTGCAGCCCTGAAGATGAATCAAACCTTTAAAGATCAATTGAATACCTTGTCTTAGTGTTCACCCACCCTGTTCATTTCTATAGGGGAGAAACTGCCTAAAATCTTTGAGTATTTTACAAATAATGTGACATAGCCCTGAGAAAAGTTATTCCAGTCATCTCCCAATCGATCTTCAAGTCTTGACATTTGGAGGAAGTTTCTGTGACAAATAGTTCGGGAATAGCGGCTGAACGATGAAGCAGGGGAGACAGATTTTGGAAGATCGTGTAGCAGGATTTCTTACCTGGCAATCCCAAGAAAAATAGCTGTAAGGTGCTATTATATATTTCATTATCAATCATGTCCTGGAATGCAGACATAATATTTTGTAATATAAATGCAGTGAGATATTGGTTAAGGGTAAAGCCATTGGTCCAGTCAGTCAAAACAAAATTAGATGTGTAACTTCAGCCGTTACACAGTGGTAAGGATCAGACTTTAACCTCAGTGTTTCGACAGAAGAAGCTTCCCGGGATTTAAATTTTTCATATTTAGCCCAAAGCCATTTCAGACAACTTGAGTGGCTGTGAGAACTGAAGAACACTCTCGCCCTGAGGAAAGGTGATAATATTTGTTTGTCGAGCTACGTGCTTGTGTGTGTCTGTGTGCGTGTCTGTTTGCCTTTAACTTTTGTGCAGCCCATCTGTGCAAGTTTGCGTGGCAGACCCATGCTTTTTTGTGTGTGTGTGTGTGTCAGTTTCTGACAAAGCTTGCTGACCTTTCCGTGAAGTTTTTCTCGTCTTCAGGGCTGTCAGCCATATCCTCCTCTCCTAAATCGATGGCTGTTGCTTGTGCCCTCATTCTGACAGCAGGACATGGCTGATGCTATGCATTAATAATCTTTAATCATGATTACAATCTCAATCTAACATCCCACCCCTTCCTGTCCCTCCCCTCTTCTTGTCTCTCTGTCTTTCAGTCTCTCTCTCTGTGATTTTTTTTATCTGAGAAATAGAACAAATTTACCAGATTCCAAATGCTATGGCAGAAGCCTCAGAGCAGGGTAACAAGTTGAGAGGAAAAAAAAAACACTAAACACGGCAGTCTTCATTTGCATTTTCATTTAATTTTTCTTTGGCCTGTAGCACTGTGTACAGAATCAATCTTTCTAACTCCATTTCCAATATATTACAGAGACAGCAGAGAGAAAGGGGAAGTATTGATTGGCTGAGTGTTCATTGTGTCTTCTTACAGATTGCACACTTCATAAAAACAGCGACGAAATTGCTGTTTGTTTCCTTTTCCCGTGTCTTTATTTTATGTGAACGAGTAATGATAGACGATGTGGCTGGACTGTGACAGTTCATACACAAAACACGCCGTCTCTATATTTGTGTTGACCCAGTAACTACTTGTGCTCAAAATATGTGTTATGTTACGCTGCACTTCACTGAGAAATAATTATTTTTATTACTTACTTACTGACACCAGAGCAGCTGATCAGTCACATGTTTTTACTTTGATGTCCACATCCTTGCAATACACATTTATTGTTCGAGCTCTAGATGGTATAGCAGGGATTGGATTCCTCTGAAAATGATAAACGTCATACTTATGGGTTAAATTCCTGCATACACAAGGTTAGAGCGAGCACAAACCATATCAAAGAAATATTGGAATTAAAATCTTGTAGCCTAATGTTAATTTAAAAAAAGAGAAAGACTTACAGTCTCAGAGCGGGAACATTCACCAGCCTTGTGATTGGCTGGCGACTGTGTCAGGTGGACGCCCAAAGTGCTTTCACCCAAAGACAGCTGGGAGTGACGTGGGTCTCTCAGGCTAAATGGTAGAAAATGGATGGATCACTAAGGTCAATTGATCTTAGCTTACTGCTTAGCTGCCCCATCTATAAATCTACTGCATCAACTCCTACTACCCTCATTACGTCATGTTTGTTTGGTTGCGGTCTTCAGATGGACATATTTACTGACAAGCTGGTGATGGATTTTGCATCTTCCATTAAGTTATTACAGTGTATAATTGAACCATATTGTGAAAACAGGACTTCTAATGAAAGCTATTAAACAGGAACAGGTCAAAGTGTAAATTTGCTGTTGTAGAGAAACGTTTACCTCAGTAAATTAATCGATGATATGTTGGATATACGGTACTTTCTTTGCCAGAAATAAATGTCCAGAAAAATCAAATACTGCAGGATAAAACTGTAAATGACATGACAAAGAACATTTCATAATATTTAATTATTAATAGCATATGTTAATAACACCAGATCTACCAGGCGGTATAGAAAATATGCTGCTCTTTGTCATCACAGCTGACTTTCTGTGTGGGGCGTAAAACTGTTTTTTACCATCGTTCCTGCACTTGTACAGTATGTGCATATTTAAGAACATGCTGTTGGTTTTCCTTTAGAAACAATAGCAACAATGAGCTGGAGAAAGTATTTTTAACCAACTTATGTTGTTTTATCATGAGTAATAGCTTGTATAAGTAAGCTGGAGCTGATAAGGTCTGCTACCAAAAGTCATCATTCTAGTCAATAAAATCCATGGGCACTGGCACATAATGAGAAATCTGATTTAGTTTAACTGCACGCTGTAATTTATGACGTCTCGACTTGGCTTGGCAGCTCCAGTGAATTACAACTGTAACGTAATAAAAATTAAATAAGCCAAAACATAAGTGTAAAAAGATGCACGTATCAGTATTTTGTTTGATATATGGATAAGTAAGAGGAAGTAGCGGAATAAATCTGGTGCACAGGCCCAGGAGGTTGTTGAGGAGGCAGTAGAAAGACTTTTTTTTCTTTAACCACCCTGAACTCCAGCACTAGATGTTACAGGTTTTTTTCACCCAACATTTCCTTCCAGCGATGTGTAAGGCAAACAGAAAAGGCACAGGTGGGCACAGTCAGTGGGTTCATCCCAGAACTCATGCAGAAGAAAAAAAAAGCTCTTAACACTATATATTGTATATATAGAAAACTGTGAGCCTGTATAAATGACGCAGACTACTAATGCCAGGGTCACTTAGTTAAATAACATTATCTGCATCTAAAATTCTAATATCTGCGTCCTGTAAAATAAAAAAATATATAGTGTGTGTACAGATATTGTGGTATTTGTCTATAAATAATTTAACCACAGATTTTCAACCTGCATAAACAGGCAGGCTTGCAGCTCTTACCGTTATGACGTTAGTTCTGCCACAGAGAAACAAAGAAGATGTGCTGTGTAACATTTAATACGTTTGATTATGAACTCCCACCAAAAAGTATTTTGAACATTGTGGCTCAGTACTACTATTGGGAGTTATTTGTAAAATATTACCGAAACTGTTTAACAATGCTCACTACTTAGAGGTAAAAAAAAAAAAAACTAAAGGAGGAGAGAGTTCTTTGTTCACAAGTGTTTCACATTTTTTTTGGAAAATCAAGTCATCATTCAGCCTCACAGTTCAGTGAGTTAAATATAGCGTAGATTTATAATTGTTGTAACTGGGTTTAAATGGAAAAAAAATAATTACTTGGTTCTGAATATTTAGACTTTTTAGATTATTTATATTATGATATTTGGTTCAGCACTCACATTGGGGAAAACCAAGTGTAAATCAGTATACATGAGACCAAGCTGTTTGTAGTACTTTAAACAGTGGCCTACACAGAATAAGAAAATGGAGATTAAGTTAGTTTTCTTGATGAGAAATTCCATTTCTCTCATGCGAATATGTGCAGAGTTTGATGGCACTGGACTCATCTGGAAAAGTAAGTCAGACATTATGCCATCTTGATTACTGCCCAGCAGAGTGGTCGAGAGCTTACATGGACTTGATTAAAGAATTTCAAATGGTAGAAAACAGAGCAGGATGCAACACTGTGGATACAGACAGAGCAAATGCTGCTGCAGTGAACCAGTGTGTGGATCGGTTATCTGTAAAAGGCAGATTCATTTATTCATTGCTTGTGCAATTACAGGAGGTCGTTTTATTGAAGCTCGAACAAACTCATTATTATGGTTACATTTTTAGTTCGACTTTTATTTATCCCCAGGAACTGTCTCACTTCTGTGTGTGTGTGTGTGTGTGTGTGGGTGTGTGTGCGTGTGTGTGTGTGTGTGTGTGTGTGTGCGCTTTGTTTTTTTCTTAGAATTTTATATCGTATTAGTGTGGATGTAATGATGTATTATTAAAAAAATGAAATAATGGCTGCATTAATACCATAGCTTGTGGGGATCCAAATAAATTAAACTAAATTTTGTAAATGAAATGATAATTTAACAAAATCAGAATTTTCCAAAAAAAAAAAAAAGAAGACTTCCTGGAAAGATGCAGAGAGCTGTGTGAACTGTTAAATTTGTCAGCATTTTCAGCATGTTCAGCCATTGGTGGCAAAAGCATAATTCACTGCTGCCACTGATGGTACTCGCCTGTATTTGAGGTTGAAAAGCTGTTAGCTGAAATCCTGACACTTATTCACACGTTCAGCTGGAAGAGGCAGGCAAATCTGCCTCAGGACCAGTCCTGCGTACACATCTCGTATCCATTCAGAAGCCAGTGATTTTCAGTGTGGAGCAGAGACTCCTAATGGAGGTGTATAGGCAGCCAGCTGTCTGTTGGTGCAGCTCTGTGATTGATGGGAGGAGACATGCACCATTTACTGGCCAAGCTGGAACTAGAAGGAATCTCCATCTTCTCTTTCAAAGCAGTCACAGGACGCCTTACAGAGAAAATTGGCCTATTTCCATTTGGGGGGGCAGATCCACTAAATTCAGCTTCAGTCGCACAGACATACAAACAGCCACGCCGTGTGCTTGTTTACACATGCATGCAAATACACAACGATGGTAGATTTGAAAAAGAATAATCACTCTGTTGAGGTACACAATGGGTATTTTATTGCACTTTCAATACAGGTTGCTCGACTAGAATGTTTGCCACATACGTCACAGCAAGCACATTTGCACCGACAGAAATATGAGCACCGCACCTTTCTGGAAATCCATCTGTCACAGTTTGCAGCTTTACAAATGTTGTTTACAAGTGTTGCAAACGATTGTTGGGGGGGAAAAGTTGCTAAAAAACACCTATTTAAGCATTCTGATTTTTACATTTGAATTTTTTTTGTTTTTACATTTAGGACTAATACAATCGATTATAGATTCATGTCAGAGTGTTCCTGTGTACAATGAAAAATTATTTAATACTTTTAAATGAAATGGCAATAGACAAAAAAAAAAAAAAGGCCAGGAGGCTTTTTGACATAATGGCTAAATGTCTCGTCAGTATGACTTATTGGCTCACTTAAATGGGACCAAGCCTTATTTATTGTTATTAATAAGATGTGTCCTTTAAATACAATGACATGTCAAAATGTTGGCCTGTTAAATGACATTGTCTAACAGTGGCCAATCAATGCAGATAATATATGACAAATTTTACAAACAAAACAAAACATTGCTTGCCGTTAGAATAAATAGGCTTAGCCTCGAACATACACAATATATTGAAACTGTGGCAGTTAATTAAATCACCATCCTATTCTCTAATATATCTGCTGTCCTGCACTGAAACAGAGGAAGTTTCTCTCTGTGAGTGACACACAGCTTGCTGCCATCCACCCATTCATCAAGCTCTTGTGAAAACAATGGGCTGTTTGGAGCCAGCACTGTCGTCCTTGCCAGTCCAGTGGGACATGGGAGCCAAAGACAGATGTCGTCTCATCTCTGCTAATTTGATTTCTGGTGCACGCCTGTTGCAGCTACATGGACCGCACATTCATTGAGATCATGCAAATAAGAAATGGCTTAATTTACTAAATTATAGATTTTTCTCTGCCATTTTTTTTAAATCCCCCTCTCCCTTTTGTGGTTCAGTCAGATGGCTGTGTAATCTTCATTTCCTATGAATCATTATCCTCTTGGAGTATGTTTTAGCTAATTTGAATCTTTGCTTTAGTTACTATTTGGAACCGACTTAAAAAGAATTACATATTGGCATGTTTCCTTTTTTAACTGTTGGAGTTAAAGAAAGAAAGAAGTGATTGTTTACACAGCCAGATGCATTTATCCACATTTATCAATCCTGTATGACCTTGGTTATCTGTATAGGACCTTTAATGTGGTAGAACAGTGCAAGTGAAGAGCAGAAACAGTGTTATTTCAAGGCCATTTAATGGAAAAACAACATGTGGGTCTTATTGGATTATTTGAAGGACCATAACAGATATACAGTATTATAATTGTTTATTGCTTCAAGCTGGCCTTGTTCCAGATGCTGTACAATTTCATGCGTGCAGGCTCCTTAAGCCTCCAGTTAGTTATGTGTCTTTAGTTTATTAAAGGTCAACGCAGCTATTTTGACATTCATCACATCTGTACATCATTTTCTTTATACCGTATAAATAGAATCTAATTTTGGGCTGCCTTGGTGCAGAGTTGTAAAGGATTTCTATATTTAAACTGCTGTTGACAAACAGTAACTAGTTTTGCTTTCTGCTTTATAGAAGATGTCGACACAGCATCCTGTTCAATATCCATTATGTTTTATTAAAAAGTTAGAATCCACTTTACAATAAGCCTGCATACTTCCAATGAAAATACTATTTACGGCTAACAAGTAATAGAGGAAGATGATATATACCAACAACATACATCATTTTTTCACAATGTGAATCCAGGACGAGGAGCACAAAGGCTTAGATAACAGACTCGCCCAGAATGTATCTGGCTTTGTTTGACATGGAGGAGGCAGTGCTCCACAAGCAGAGACCAAACGCAGGTTTCCTTGTATTGTGTTTTTGTTGCGTTTTTCCCACTCTAACATAATGCTGTAGGAAGTTAAAGGTCAAAAAGATATTTTTATGAAAAGAAAAATTATTTTTCTGGCTAAATCGCCATAGGTTTAGTTCACATTTTTAGATATAATAATATTGAATGATTATATAATAATTCAATGTATTTCAAATATATTTTAAATTATTTCTGAGCTGTCTAACAGATGACCTAATAGATTATATTCAAGGGTGTGTACTCCGTAACCTAAAAATAACAGGTAATGGTGTAGTTCCATGTGTTAATGAGTAGTTAGCACGGCTATTACATTTTTAAGTGTAATTTAAGAGTGCTTCAAGTACCCAAGCACCAATTATGTCAGGTTACTTGCATTGGTATATATATGTGTGTGTGTGTGAGTGTGTGTGTGTGTGTGTGTGTGTGTGTGTGTGTGTGTGTGTGTCTTTACCCCTTAGCTTTGTAATATTTTTAATTATCCGACTTCTGTAGTGTGAGACTGTGTAGACGGGATATTCTTCAAGAGATACCCCTGTTGTTTTCAAAGACCTCACCAGCAAGAAGAGAGAATAGTGTTTTAGCCCGTTTGTTACAATGTGTGCTGGGAAATGGTAATACTGTTGACAACAGTGTCAAAATAAATTATACATTTCTCCAAGAAATACATATCATAGCTGAATACATTATCACGCAGCAATATGACTGTGAGTCAGTGTGTATTTTTATGCTGATGAACAGATTTAGAAGCGGCACAGTCTCTATGTAGAGGAGGCACCTGTGGACGACTGCTGTCTCTTCCAAATATAATAACATGAAATAGCAGCGACTGAACTCTGATCCAGGGGAAAGATGAAGAATATCAGGAGCAGTAGCTCACAGATGGTCACAGCTTCCAGTGAGAAATGCCTGCTTAAAGTGTCCTCTTCTCCTGTGCTGTCACTGAAGCCCTGCCTCAACGAGACCTTACTGCTGCTGGCAGGCATTAATTGCCTCCAGGCTGCATACTGCATCCAAAACCACCACAGGTTTAACCGTCTGCAACTGATGCTACAGCGTAATATCAGTCACATCTGCAGTTTGGACCGACATTAATTCATTTTTGTTCAAAAGCAGGTTAACCAGTATTATTTGGAAGCAATTACACAACCTGTCATCTGACAAAATATGTAGAGTAAACACATCATTTCCCTCCTATAGAAGCGGCGCGTGGCGGCTGCCCCCTCCCTCTACCTCTTACACTTCTTTCCCCTCGAGTGCATCTGATAAAATTAATTGAAAAGAAAAGCAAGTAGCATCCTAAGGCAGTGTTATTGTTATTATTGTAATTAGCAAACGTGGCATGGCCCACTGTCTCTGTGGCCTGTTTGCTCACGGGCTAAAGCCTCTAATGAGGTGGCAGTCATGTGGTGTCAGCTCCACTGTGAAAGAGCAGTGTAGGCGAAGCGGAATGGGCTCATCATATCTGTTTGAGTCTCTGTGTGTGTGTGTGTGTGTGTGTGAGTGTGTGTGTGTGGGTGTGTGTGTGTGTGTGCAAATTGGCATATCATGGGCAGAGCTCAAATGGGGCTCCTAACAACATTCAGGTGCGGTCAAGAATAACCAAGTAGGACACTGTGGACCAAGAGGACATTAGCAATTTAATGCACCAACTGGATTTTAAACACTGTGACCATGTTTAGCCATAGACTTCTAATAGCACTGCTATACATTATTCCACAGGGACAACACAAAAGACAAACCCAACTTCCTACTGAGAGTCAATAGTTACTGTGAGCGCCCAAGTGAGAAAACATTAACAGCGTGGTGACTGGAAGCAGAGATAATTGTCTTGATCATAGCCTCATTATATCATCCAAGTGAACTTTAAACAAAATACTGGGTCAGGATGTGATATTGTGTAGTTTATACTGATGTTTTTTGGCTTGGAAGAGAAAATAT